>SNQN01000356.1:94182-109897 GCA_008642245.1 Bassia scoparia | reverse complement strand
TATTATTCTTCTTATCTCCTCTTCTTCCTCCAATTTTGTGTGGAATTCTTTATTTATTTATAAATTTGTTGTTACAAGATTGAAATCAAATGATGTGAATTGAAAGTGATGGGACTTGTTATTGGTTGTGATTGTCAAGTCCTTTGGCTACTTTAGTTTTACTAGGTGATATTATAATGTCAGTGGAGATTTGAGAATTATGGTGAGTTTTGGGCTACTTTTTATCGTTTTTAGGCAAATCGTGATCCGAAATAGCGAAGTCAACAGCGAATTACGTGGTAAACACAGGTCTAAGACATGGCTTAAGCCCTTGACTACTCCTAGGGAGAACAGTTTTGTTTTATTTTTWAAATTTTTTTCTTATTTGTTTTATAGGATCTCCATAGGGCTAGTTAATTCTAGGTTTTATGACATTTTTCTACAAATTATACATCAGGAGATGTATGTTTTTCTACAAAGTAGACCCCTAAGTTCTTTAACATTAAATAACAAGTAGGAGGCAAAAAGTGATATTGACAGAAAAGAAGAGGTAGAGATGAACCAATTTATATATTCGATAGGTAATCTTTTGAAGACAGAAAGGTTTGATGAGCAGCAAGTATAGAATAATAATGAGTGTAGATATATTACTTGTCGTCTGCTTGTCGTACATCTTGTAGATACATGATATTATAGGAAGGGATAGTTTGTTGGAATTTGGTTTAAGTTTTAGTAGAAGCATTTTCTTACATAGAGGGATCAATGGAGTTAAACATTGCATGCAAAGAGGGTCACACATGTAACTGGCCTAAGAACTGCCTCATGATTTATGTCAGATAGCATGTTGTTATGTTGCATTTTAACTAGGCTACGATGTTAAGCTCAATTGATTTAAGCACTCAAGTACTTATTTTATAAACAACCTAGCACATGAGAAAAATTCAAATCAAATGAGAAAATAGTACTATGTTAGCAATAACTATGAAAATCACTATTATTCTATACTTGCTGAGTAGTTTCTTTCCTTTAGTTTCCGTTGGAAATTTGGATTTGCAGTTTATAGAATACAAAAACCAATGTGTTAAATGTTAAAGAAAAAAATGTCATTCAGTATGTTCAAAGCAATTTGCTCGAAATCTGCATTAACGAAATCWGTTTCTAATGGATTTTGTAGAAGTGACTGTCCAATTTATCTGTGAAAGGAACATTGTAATTAAGATGCAAAAATGTAAGAAAAGGACCTTTTATTGCTAATTAGCACTACTTGATCTTTTGTTTTTAAATTTCAGGCATGCTTTTAGATAMGTTTCATTTGTTGGAGGGAAAGAAGGGGAATAATGGCGGGCTAGTAGTTTTGCTCTCCCCTCTGTACTTCTGCATCTCTTCGTTTTCCTCACTTTGCATTACATTTCTCCATTAGTATCTCAACTCACTAGTGACGCATTAACTTGTCTCTTGGAAGTATTGACGATAACATCAATATATTGTTTTTATATAACTGTTGCTAAATCGTTTTTCTGTTCATCATATTTAATTAGGGTTTAATCAAATTACACATATTCAGTGATGTGATCTTTCTCCCTTGCATCTGCCACTAATTTGATAAACTATGTTTGTCTATGCAGAAAGCAGCAAAACGTAAGAAGATACACTCATTTAAGTCAAAAGTGCGAATGGAGAAGTTAAGGTACGTATCTAGAATTCCTATTCTTTATACCGTTAGATCATATTTTGTCGAAGCATACATCACACAGCAGCGGGCATGTGTGACTTTATCCAATAGTTTGGAACCTGACATTGAACCAGGTCTCTTTGCTTCCAGGAGTATCCAGACTAAAATATGCGCACTTGAGGCAGCCTTACAGGTGCTTTGCTGGGGTTTGTGCGAAAACAACTCCTAGTTTGGATGGTTGTGATGGCAATACAAGTAATAAAACACGGGCTGTTCTTCCTGCAACCAAAGAGTTTGCTTTAGAGGCAATTCAATCAATAAAATCTGTGGCAATCATTGTTGTGCTACTGATACGTTGTATGCTTTGCTTGTGATGCTTGTATGCTCTCTAACTACTGAACTTTATTTTCCTCCCTGTTATCTTGTAATTCTTGAACCTGTGTTAAGGTTTCTGATAAATGTTATGTATAATGTGTGAAATTTGGGATATTACCTAATCCATTTTTCTTATAATTACTTGCGGAGAAGTGACATAGTGATGGTGGTGTGGTTGAATGAAATTGTATTTGTAGTTATGTTGATCATTTGGATTGAAAAACTCCTTGATATTGAAACTTCAAGAAGGACAGGATCACAGATGGGGTTATTACATGGTAAACTATTAAAAGTTATTTTGCTGTCTGTGTTCAAATTATGGTGTTTTATGTTTCCAATGATTGCCAAATGCTAATTATGTCTCTGTACTGTTGGGGTCTTCTGTGTACTATTTCCACTTGTTTAATTGTTTTTTATTCTTCTCTTTTTTGCCGAATTTGGACAAAGCCATCGATCACAAAGCTTTGCATGATACATTTTCTTCCTGATGGGAACATCTGTCTTGCAAGACAAACTACTTATTCTAATGGTATAGTAATGAGGGATGCAGACGAGAAATCAAGATGCTTTGGTTTGTTAACTTTGAACAACGCAGAGGATGCTGCTAACATAGTAGAGGCACTGAATGGTAAGAAATTTGACGACAAGAGTGGTATGTAGGAAAGCTCAGAAGAAATCTGAGAGAGCAGGAATTGAAAGGAAAGTTTGAGCAAAGCATGAAGGAAGCTGCTGACAAGTATCAGGGTGAAAACAGACACACATTTTGGTCTTATATTTAGGTGTAGTTTATATGCTATTCACATGGATTTTAGGAACTGATAAAAATTTAATTCATTAATGTTGGTTATTGATTTTTTGGTCTTTGTGGCTCACTAGCTCTTATATCCTTTAAGGATTTTATATTGTATGAGAGTTGAATGTGATCTATCTGTGCTTACCTTTTAATAAATTAAATATTTCGTTTTTTGGTTGACAGAAACCAGCTTGAAAGCTGGTTCTGTGCTTTTTTTTTATTGCATGTTCCACATTTACCGACTGAACTTTGGTCGGTTAAATTAAGTTTTCCTCAAATAATATGACGGTTTACCGACCGATTAATCGGTCGGTAAACCCCTCCATGGCCCTCAATTTTTGCAGGGAAAAGGGGTTTACCGACCGATTAATCGTCGTGACGTAACATCGATCCGATTTAAAAATCGATCGGTAAACCCCCATTTCCCTCCAAAATTTGATCGGATTTATTGTCGGAATCGGTCGGTAAACTCTTACCGACCGAAATTCGGTCGGTAATCTTTGGTATTACCGACGAATTGTTAGATTTCCGACATCGCTTACCCGACCGATTCTCGGTCAAGTAACCCTATTACCGACCGATTTAGTGTGGGTCGGTCGACTGAATTTTCTTGTTTTTGATACTCCAAATACCCCCACCAAGGGATAGTCCACCGCATTAAGAATGTCGACGGTTAACAAGGATAAGAATCCACTCATTGTTGAGATTTGTACATGACCCTCTACGGAAAAGTATCCCTTAGCGGGAATATTTGACGGGATTCCGGGCACCTTCAACTAGGCTCAAAACGCTCATTAAACCAAATTTGTCATGAAATAGCAACATGTGCAATATTTAGTCATCACATCAATAAACAAGCAATATTATTTGTAAAACTTCACTATTTTGCAAATATTCAGACGAAATATTGTACTTGCAGCAAAATAGGGCATCCAGATAAGGGCGCATGCGCATCCTTCTTAAGACGGTCGAGCATCATGAATAACTCCCCCGTGCACAACGGCATAGGAGTATGGCTAGCCTCMRATTGCTTAACAAMAGAAATAATGCTAGCATGARCGACATTCGYCTTGCCATGGACAAACAGGAAACGTGCAAATAAGTAGATCATAATTGCACGTCTACGATAAACTCTACGCAAGAGGCATCACTAGTAATATAGTCAACTAAGGCAAGCAACTCAATTTCCCGACCATGCACTATACGTCGTGAAATAGATGGACTAAGTATAAAGTATAGCTCATATTCATCAACAAAGCGATCAACAGTATCAAGGATACAAGGGAGACTTACAACAGGCCAGTCAATAATAGCACCAAGTTCCTCAGGCAAAGGAAAAATTTCCTTGTCCCGAAGACGAAAGTAGTGCGTCAATAGGTGCCACAGGCTTATATCGGCATAAAGAAGGTTTGTATTGAGACTTACATACCTTAAAGTCAAGAGAACATTGCAATTCAGCCTTGCAAGGTCCTCCCTTTCACGAGCATCCAAGTTTCGAAAAACATCATTCAAAGCATTAGCAAAGTCTCTCCCCATTTGATTTGTTGCAAATTCTTTGAAGTAATGAATTAAATGAAGTTCAAAGCAATGTAAGAGATGTTTTTAAGCATTAGGGAGGCTATAATGAATAAATTAGGGCGTGCATAAACCCCTTATTTATATGTAATAAGGCCGAACAAACTTGCRAAAAATCAAATTTCGTGCAAAAAAAGRTCATTTTTGGGCGTAATTGCGCCTAGCCTGGGAGCTATTATACCCAGTTTGAGCTTGTTTTTGGCCGATTTTGCTCCTTTTAGCTGCTCCCATGCACGATGGCACGCAYTTCTTGGTCCAATCTAGGTCCTACCCTGCATTTTCAAAGGGGGGACAAGTCGGCATTCGCCTCAACAACGCAACGCAACGTACGCAACAATGCAAGATGATCGACGTCGTCTTTGAAGTTTAATTACAAACATTGCGTATAGTTAGCGAGTTGGCTTTTGCAAATTTTAATCAAAGCTCGACATTACAAAAACAAGCTATGTCTAGAGTCATACACGAGTCTAGTCATACTTACACAAACACTCGAGTCTAAGCTAGAGTCGAGTCGAGTCAAGTCATGTCAAGCAAAAGTCAACAAATAAGTCTAAGTAGGTCTGAGCTATGTCCTAAAATAAACAAATGCAAAGCTAGGGTCAGGTACATCTAACAGGTACATCTACGGCTCGCGACACGTCGAAAAACCAAGTGACGCTAGCACCTGCAAGGCAGACTTGTCCAGTAGCTCATCAGGGAAAGGAACTACAGTAGAGGTTCCCGATATGGTAAATTCAGACGAGGGTCCAGGCTGAGAACGGGAAGTCGAAGCTCCACCCTGTATAGGGACCGGTCTCATTTGTACGTCGTCGTTGTCATTAGCATCCTCACAAGGTTTTTCAGGTCAAAAACAGGTTCCTAACCCTACAAWACGTTGAAATCGCGAGATTTGGTGCACATARCGAGTCTCTCAGCTGACAGTAGGCATATTTCCAAGCATCTATTATTCCAACAGCCTCATAACGCCTTCCCGAGGCACCTATTTCACAAATTAGGCAAGTCAACACATGAGTGAGTACTGGCATAAAATGGCAAAGTCGAAGTGTTCCCTACCTAACCAGCTCCAGGGGGCATCGACTCAGGGGGGCTAGTCTCTCCTCAATGAAACGCGCATAGGCATCCTGACCCCTATCACCAAGCAGGCGTTGGTACTCCACCGCCTCACCATGACTCAACTCGTTGGACAGCGTGGTGACCAACAGCTCCTCATCCATCATAGTGACTAGAGGATCCTGAGGCACTGCATGTGCAGAAAGGCTATGCTACCTCACTACACGTTCCCTAAGGTACCAGACAGGCCCTTGAGGTCCCCCAGAAAAGACATCGCCTTTTGGTGAGCTCAGCTGTTGTAGCAAACCTCCTCGGTCTTGCATTCCCCACTCGCCTCCATGGACGCCACTACACCTCCAGCAAGATGTGGTTAAAATCACAAGCATTCAAAGAAAACATACAAGTAAAAGGCAACAAAACTCACCTCCGCTAGGTTCAAGCACAATGATCAAAATGCACAATTTCCAAGCAATAGGAACAATAAGCAAGCAACTAAAGGATGAGAAAGAGCACTCTTCTCCCAAGTGAACGTACATGGCTAACGGAATGCACAATTCCACTCACAAATTCTATATACAACAAGGATTTCAAGAAGGTGTATACTTTCGCTCATACGCCATAATCCCCAACAAAGCAAGCAAAATGGGCCTGAAAGTCATCAAATCGCTAAAAAAATACGACAAGCCGTAAGTGAATGCAAAGTCATAACGAAGCAATAGCCACGATTAAGTGAAGGTCGAAAGRTGATCAAAGTCAAAGCACACATTCCCTAGTCGAAGTCGTATCATCCTCGCAAAAGCCAAGCGTCAGCCCGATTGTGTATCTGCAATGCTAACATTTACAAAAAGACATTGCTATACGCAATCGTGGCTATACGCAACATTACCTCCATTTGAGTTCTCCCGAACGACTAGCCGTGATGGGATACAACAAATCAAGCACGCACCAACAAAAAGACATTCTCTATACGCGATCGTGGCTATACGCCGTGTTATCAATATGTTAATCTTCCTGGACGACTAGCCGAGATGGGATAAAAAAGTTCAAGCAAGCATTAGGTCCAAACGGAGGCATCGATACGACCTACTGGAAGAGTGATAGGTTGATCAGGGTAAAGTTGCTTTGTGGTAAAGAGATTGTTAATGTTATTAGTGCCTATGCGCCTCAAGTTGGTCTAGGTGCGGAGGAGAAGCGACAWTTTTGGGAAGACTTTGATGAGGTGGTACAAGGTGTCCCACACACAGAAAAGTTATACATTGGTGCGATCTGAAATGGGCATGTTTGAGGTAAAGCGTGATGGCTTTGAGAGTGTCCATGGAGGTTTGGGTATGGGCAACAGAGATGCCCACGGGAGGCCATTTTTGATTTTGCTCAATCTTTGATTTATTTTGGCTAATACTTGGTTTAAGAAGCGTAATTCTCACTTGATAACTTTTCGGTAGGGTGCAAATGCCAACTCAAATAAAGTTTCTGCTAACAAGGAGGGCATATAGACACTTGCATAGACTGCAAGGTTATCCCTGGAGAGAGTGTGTTACCCAACACAGACTTTTAGTGATGACTATCCGATTGAAAGAAAGTGTGAAAAGAAGCGTAGCCAAGGGGCCAAGGATAAGATGGTGGACCTTAAAGGATGCAAATGCAATAAGTATTCACCGAAAAGTGATCCACGAGGCTAATTGGGATGGAGAGGTGATCCAGATGCATCTTGGTAAAAAATGAAGAGCTGTTTCCTAAGAGTGGCAAAGAGGTCTTAGGGGAATCAAGGGGAGACTATGGTACATAGGGATACTTCTTGGTGGAGATGAAGAGGTGAAAGCGGCAATCAAACACAAAGAGAATGTTATCTAGCCTTGGGGAAAAGCAGGACCGACGAACTTTGCAGCGTTAAAGACGCTAAAGGTAAAGCAAAAGTAGCTGTGCGGCAAGCTAAAGAAAAGGCTTACGAGAGGTAATGCAAGGCTAGACCCAATGAAGGAGTAAAGGAGTTTATAAGATGGCAAAGCGAAGACAAGAGGCTAGAAAGGCTATTGGATGGTAAGTGTGTCAAAGATAAGAACCACAAGGTTTTGGTTCAAGATGAGGACATCAAAGAAAGGTGGATGGAGTATTTCGATGCATTATTTAATGGAAGTCAAGGGGCGTTTACAGGGGATATGTCTGTGAGTAAGGAGAACAATGTGGGTTTGTTCGACGGTCAAAAGAGTGGAGGTAGAGGTTGCATTGGAGAAGATGAAATCGAAGAAAGTAGTTGGGCTGATGGGTATAATTACGATTGAGGTGTGGAGGTGTCTAGGTAAGGTTGGTATTGATTGGTTCGGAGTTGTTTAACAAGTATGGAAGACTTCGAGGATCCCTCAAGATTGGCGAAAGAGCACCTTGGTCCAATTTATAAGAAAAAGGAGATGCTCAGGATTGCGCTAACTACCGAGGAATAAAGCTTATAGTCACACTATGAAGTTGTGGAACGGGTAATAGAACAACGGTTAAGGGCATGACCTAGCATATCCGAAAACCAGTTTGGTTTTATGCCTGGGCGATCCACAATAGAGCAATTCATTTGTAAGAACAAATGATGGAGTTTATAGGGGAGAAAGAAGGACCTCATATGGTCTTTATCGATCTAGAAAAGCTTATGAAAAGTACCAGAGATGTACTTTGGTGGCAATGTGAAAAAAGGTATTCCCGGAGGTACATTGACCAAGTTAAGGACATGTATGGGGTGTGTCAACAATTAGGACTTGTGATGGATTGACAAAGGACTTCCCTATAACGATTGGTTTGCATCAAGGGTCGGCATTGAGCCCTTTCTTTTTGCATTGGTTATAGATGAAGTAACAAGGCCAATCCAAGAGGAGGTACCATGGTGTTATGTTATTTTTGCGGATGATATTTATTGGTGGATGAAACTAGAACTGGGTTAATGCCAAGTTGGAGCAATGGAGACAAAGGTTGGAATCTCGAGGATTTAAGGCTAAGTCGGAGTAGACTGAGTATTTGGAATGTCGATTGGGTCTCAAGTGGGACCAATGATGGAGTGGTGAGGTTGGACGGAAAGGACTTGACCATGAGTGATTGCTTTAAGTTATTGGGTCTATCATCCAAAAGAATGGGGATATTGACCAAGATGTGGCTCATAGGATTAAGTCAGGGTGGGTAAATGGAGAGCGGCTACAGAGTGTTATGCGATCGAGCATCCTTTAAAGCTGAAGGAAAATTTACAGGACTGCTATAAGACCAGTTTTGCTTTATGGTACGGAATGTTGGGCTCCAAGAAAGAGCATTTTCAAAAGGTTGGGGTCACCGAGATGCGGATGTTAAGATGGATGTGCGGAACACTCTACGAGATCGATTAAGAAATGAGTTTCCGCCAGAAAGTTGGTGTTGCAGATATGAAGCAAGTTAGGGAAACGCGCTTGCGTTGGTTTGGGCATGTAAGACGGAGACCTCAGGGGGCACCGGTGCGAAGAGTGGAAGAGTGGGATCAAGGGATTTTAAACGGGTAGAGGGAGTAAAAATGACTTGGTGGGAAGGAGTTAGAAAAGATTCTGAAGCACGTGATTTGCAGAGAGAGTGGAGGCTCTCGATCGGAGGGAGTGGAGGAGGAAATTTATGTGGATGACTCCCTGGAATATACTTTGGTTCATGTTAGCCGACCCACATATGGGATTAAGGCTATGATTGATTGATTATACAATCGCATCACGCTATTCGAGGCAAGCAAATCGGCCAATATTGGGCGCAATTGCGCCATGTTTGGCTTAATTACACCAAAACTCGCTGTTTTTAGCGATTTCGACCTTGCTATAAATAGAGGGAGCCTTTTCTATTCATTTAAAGAATTTTTGCACTTTGGACGAGCACTCTCTCTCTCTCTCTCTTCTTCTCTCTCACTCGTTTGATTCTCTCGTATCTCTCTCTAAATCACTTTCAAACACATTCAAACATAAAAGTATATTCGAAGGCTCTTTTGTAGTAATCTAAGAGGTTTCAAGGGTCTAAGGTTCGACAAGGGTTCTAAGGGTCCGAGGCAGTTTCTTGGTCTTCGACATCGTGGTCGCGAGGTAGTTTGAGGCCAAGTCTCAATTTTAAACCCTTTTGCATGCTTGTTTAGAAATTTGACTTTCTATGTGATTTGCATGTAATGTTGTTAACAAACGATTTGGCAATCAATTAAAAAGCAACCTTTAGGCATACTTTCATTCCTCGTACGAGTGTTTGCATGCTTGTCTCACATATTAATATGCGTTAACAAAGACTTGCAAATTTCGTGTTTCACGTCTAATAAGATAACTATGGACAACCGGCATTAGCCTCCTAGAATACAGAATTAACAACACATGCACAAATACTAGACACTATTTTCATAATACTCTGTTAACAACGCGCTAGTATATTGCATGCTTAGGGTTTAAAACGAAAAACTGTTTGTTGTTGTCTTTCGGACAATGAACTTGCAATAACTGAGTAGAGGCCGCTAAATGCGGGGGGTGCTTGTGATACTTCACCCTTATCCTTGTCCCTAATCTAGACTTTGGTGCACTACAGACAGGAGTCCTTTGCCTTGCTTTATGCAATTGTAGGCAAGGATTAAAACGTGTTCCGCAGCTTCCTAAAAGAAGTGCGGTGGCGACTTCCTCTACTCATCTCGAGTATAAACACACAACTCTAGGCATACTCACAATATGCAAAAGCAAGAATTCAATTCTAGCAAACAAACTGAGGCGCCCTTAAATTGTACCCCCCCCGGAGAAGAGGGACCGGACCCAGCTCGGCCCGGTGATGCCCCGTCGCCCGTACACCCCCGAAGAATATGTCTTCGATCCAATTAATCAATTGATTCGTCACTCAACCAAGAGATTAGAAGATTGTTATCTGAATTTAAGGATGTTTTTGCTTTTACTGTCAAGGAAATGCTGGGGATCGACCCTTCGATTGCTCAACATGCCCTACAAGTTGATCCCTCGACTAGGCCGGTAAAATAAAAGAAGAGGAATTTGGGTCCAATTCGATGCAAAGTTGCGGATGAGGAAGATAGAAATTACTTGTTGTTGGATTTATACGGGAARGCCAATACCCGGAATGTGTGGAAAATGTGGTCTTGGTCCCCAAGCCGAATGGTATCTTGGCGGATGTGTGTCGATTATACCGTCCTAAACAAGGCTTGCCCCAATGATCCCTTTCCTCTTCCAGAGATAGAAATTCTTGTCGATTTGACTGTTGGACATCAGGTTATGAGTTTTGTCGATGCATTCTCCGGATTCCATCAAATCCCAATGAAAGTTGAGGACTAAGATAAAACTGCATTTTAGGATAGTGGTACCGACCGAATCTTTGGTCGGTATTCTTGGCGGAAATATTATCCTTTCAGCCTTGGATGCTGAGAGGTTACCGACCACAACAACCYGTCGGTAATARGGACCTACTTGATTCCGATCGGTATTYCCGACCGATTGTTCGGTCGGTATTACRGACCGATTGTTCGGTCGGTAAACTTTTACCGACTAAAAACGGTCGGTATTAGTCGGTATTATCGACCAAAAAAAGTCGGTCGGTGCGTTCGGTCGGCCAAAATCGATTTTCTTGTTGTGTATTGCTATAAGGTCATGCCTTTTGGCCTGCGAAACGCTCCAGTAACATTTCAAAGGTTAGTGAATGTGGTGTTTTTCAAATAACTAGGTAGGAACGTAGAAGCGTATATCGATGACATGATTATAAAGAGTAAACTGGCCAAGGATCACCCCTCTTATTTGAAGAATCTTGACACGCTTTCCACATTTTTAGATGAAGTTAATCCCAAAAAGATGCTTTTTGGTGTAATGTCGGGCAAGTCCTGGCATATCTATGCAATAAAGGGATTGAAGTGAATTTTGATAAGGTGCCTGCGGTGCTCAACATGTCCTCGTCTAAAAGTGTGAAGAAGTGCAGAAACTCATCGGCGAGTTTGTCGCCTAGGCAGGTTTCTTTCGAAAAGGAGATAAGTGTTAGCATTTTTTAAGCAATCAAGAAAAATGCAAAGTCAAATGGACTCCCGAGGCGGAAGAACTCTTGTCAAGTAAAGGAAAATTTGCACACCTTCCTCGATGGTAAAGCCTCGATTGGGAGAAGCTTGTATGTTTGTCTCGTTGTGTCCCAACATGTTAGTCTCGGCTGTCTTATTCTCGAAAGGGACTTGCCTAACTTCTAGACTATTCCATCAGCCATGACTGCAAAGTACTAAAAAATTGATACCACTACACCATGAGAAGTTTGGTCTTTGCAACTTTTGAAAGCAAGCCAAAGCTTTGACCATTTTTGTGCTATCGATCGTCGTTTACACTGATCAGCAATCAATGATTCTCTCACCCGCTGGAATCATTAGGAGAATGTTAAATGGGCAATATGGTGAAGGTTTTGACATTGTCGATGGCCAAGAGGGCAATAAAGGAAAGCCTTGGCTAATTTTATTGTTCACGACATAGCCCTCGTAGTAGAAGGATGCCAATGTTTAGAAGTTTTTCGTCGATGGCTCGGTTACTCGAGCGCTATGGGCAGGCATTCAGTTCGATCCCCTGAAGGTGAGTGTGTTGAATATGGTATGAGTTTAACTTCTGGCACAAACAACAGAGGCGATATAGAGGCTTTGATTTTAGGTTAAAATATGTAAGGCAGTAGGGCACGGTAATAGAGCAATGTGGATTCTCAGTTGATCATTAGTCAGGTCAATAATGAATATGAACCAGAATGCAAACATGGTGAATACATGGAGATGTTAAGGCTAATTAGGACTGGACAGATGGTTGCTGGCTTCAAGTTCAAGATCGGAACAATCAGGTGATGCCCTCTCTAAGCTCGGCAGTATTACCACGGTGAGTGCCCTCAAACAGTTTTTTGGAATTCAAACAGTTGAAGTGTATAAATGACTTTTAGAGTCCAATCTACATGACCGGAGTGCACTTGGATGAATGTAATCGTCGAGCAAAGGTAATTTACCTCCTAGAAGATCAATTGAAGCAAAAATATGTCAAGCTGAGACACTTGATTTATTTAGAATGGAAATTGTATCAAATTTATAGTCACCTTGTTGAAATGAGACCCCAGAGAAGGGGCAGAGCTCTTGGTGGATGTCCACGAAGGATTTGTGGCTCACACATATGGCTAAAGCTTTGCCGAAAGACCTTTCGAACTGGCTATTTCTTGTCAACGATTCGAAGGGATGTCTAGGAGTTAGTGAAAAAGTGTCAAATGCCAAGTTCATGCCAATATCCTCGACAACCTCCTAATGATCTGACAATTCAGTTTATCTACTCTACCTTTCGCAAGTGGGTATGACATCTTGGGAAGCTTCCTCAAGCTTCGAGACATCAAAAGTATGTGTTTCTGTCAGTCGATTACTTCACCAAGTGGTGGGAAGCTTAGCCAGTTAAGGGTATCAAGACGTCGGATGTAAAAATTTCATTTGGAAGAATATCATCACCGATTTGTGTGCCTCATCCATAGTATTGACAATGGACCTCAATTTGAGTGTTCCAACTAAAGGATGCTGGACGATGCTGGAATAGCAGGGCATTTGCCTCGGTTCCACCACAAACCAATGACAAGTTGAAGCATTCAAAAACAATCATTTCGCCATGCTAGAAAAAGCTAGACATGCTAAGGGTCTATTCGCACACGATGAAGGGTTCAACTGGCGAAACCCCTTCATGTTTGTCTATGCGAGAAGTTGTTTTTCCCATTGAATATCTATGAAACAACCCTTAGAGACAATGTTATATGATGAAGAGCAATTGGTCTGCCTTCGCCACAATTTAGATTTTGATACCAGAGATAAGGGGCAATACTTTCCTACAACAGGAGCTTTACAAGTTGCATATGTCTGTGAGTATAACAAGAGAGTGGCAGAAGGACTCTAAGGGTGGGAGATCTGTGTTGCGAAAAATAGTTGTTGGAAGGTACAGGAAGAGGGAAGCTAACACCAACTAGGAAGCCGTATAGGGTTGTCGAAGCTTTACGGAAGGCACTTTCAAGCTCAAAATAATGGATGGAAGTCGATGTCAGAGGACATGGAATACAGACAATCTTAGAAAATTCTACAAGTATGTATCTAAGTATGTAACTTAGCCTTAAAACTCTAAATGAAATTAGCTTCGTGACTCTCTCTATATCCTTCTAAAAGTCCCTTATAAGGGCAACGAACATAGCTTTCTCTTAAAAGAATTCGATATACCCTTATACTAGGGCATCTAAATAAACTTTCTCCTAAACAGCAGTCGAAAGACCCTTATTTTAGGCATTAACATAAGTTTTCTCCTAAAGCAGTTAAAAGCTATTCTAGGTATTAAACATAATCTTTACCTAAAAAGCATCAAAGCCCTTATTTAGGCATTCCTAACATAAGCTGTTTATCTCTAAAAAAGCAGATCGAAAAGAACCCTTACTCATAGGGATCTATAGCTTTCCATAAAAGTGAAACCCATTTCTCCTCCTATATCTTAACATCAAAGAAAATTATCCTACGAATTTAACATAATTCTTTCATCTAAAAAAGTAGTCGAAAGCCATTATTCTAGTGCATTTAACATAAGTCTTTCTCCTTAAAAAGCTAGTGAAAGACCCCTATTCTAGTGGCAATCTAACATAAGTCTTTCTCCAAAAAAAAGTCGATAAGACCCTTATTCGTAGGGCATTTAACATAAGTCTTTCTCCTAAAAAGCAGTCAAAAGACCCTTATTCTAGGGCATTTAACATAAGTTTTTCTCCTAAAAAAGCAGTCAAAAGACCCTTACTCTAGGGCATATAACATAAGTCTTTCTCCTAAAAAGCAGTCGAAAGACCCTTATTCTAAGGCATKTAACATAAGTCTTTCTCCTCAAAAGCAGTCGAAAGACCCTTATCCTAGGGCATTTAACATAATTCTTTCTCGTAAAAAGCAGTCGAAAGACCATTATTTCAGGGCATTTGACATAAGTCTTTCTCCAAAAAAGCAGTCGAAAGACCCTTATTCTAGGGCACCTAACATAAGTCTTTCTCCTAAAAAGCAGTCGAAAGACCCATATTCTAYGGCAAACCAAACGTTCAATAAAGACAAAATCTCTAAGTTTAAGGGCAATCAYTATAATAGATTGAGTTAACACCCCTAGTAGGTCTAAAGCCAATCAATATTKAGATTCATATAAACTTGGACATTTTGCCTACAAGGTAAAATGGACGGTTCATCTGGTTCGACCAATATTAAGGTCAGTCGAATTTGGAGATGTATATTTTAGAAACGTTAAGTTTGATATATGTTTCGTTGAAAAACATTCAACGAATCTCCAGATTCGACGAACATTAAGCCCAGCTAAATCTAGAGATGTATATTTTACAAACGTTAAGTTTGATCTACGTTTCGTTGAAAAACGTTAAACAAAGCCCCAGATTCGACGAACATTAAGTCCAATTGAATCTGGAAATGTWTATTTTAAAAACGTTATGTCTGATATACGTTTCGATGAAAAACGTACAACAAAGCTCCAAATTTGACGAATATTAAGCCCAGTCGAATCTGGAATTGTATAATTTAAAATTGTTAAGTTTAAACTATGTTTCGTTGAAAAACGTACAGCAAAGCTCCAGTTTCGATGTATATTAAGTCCGGTCAAATRTGGGGGATGTATATTTTACAAAAATCAAGTTTGTTCTACGTTTTGTTGGGAAACAATTAACAAAAACTCTGATTTGATGAGAACAAAATACAGTCGAACTAGTGACTTGTTCATTGGACTAAGCTCAATGTACGCAAGGGAAAAATCTCCAACATTAAGGGCAATCAATATATGATTGATTGACTTYACACCCCTTATGGGACTTAAATCAATCAATACCTAAGTTCATTTAATCTTGGACATCTTGCCACAAAATTCGAATCATATTTTGGGGATTCGCTGGTCATAAAAATTTGAGGCATTACATAAAGTATTCTCGTTTAACTAATCAAGTTTGGTTTGAGATTTCGAAATTTTTGACACTAACGAATCTACCCCTGTCAATCAAAAAKCTAAAACAAGCTCTGATTCATCGAAGGCCTTATAAAGGCTAATTATATATAAAATATTAAAGATGAAGTGACTCTCCAGTCTTATGACCAGACGAAAACATCACTTAGCTAAAATTCAAACAAAACATGAAAATATTTAATAGACATACTTGTAACAAAAGATGAAAATATTTGAGCTACAATCTGAAACAATAAAAAAAATCAAGGAAGAGTCAATTGTCAACTGTCGAGTGCTTCTCTTAGACGTCACCACCCT
>SNQN01000356.1:70006-85601 GCA_008642245.1 Bassia scoparia | reverse complement strand
GGATATTGAAGGTGTAGTACATATTTGGACCCATATTGGGCATTTGAACGGCGACATTGTCTATCGTAGCGTTGGCAGAATCAGGGCGTAGAACGGTGCACTAATTACCGATTTAGGAAGGAGAGTCCAGGAAGTGTTGATTTGGCTGGAGATATCTGATGGCTCAACTACACCTCACCTCCAACTTTTATGTTCGAGGATGGTGTTGTTGAGGCCTAACAAGAAAAACAAAGGATAGTATAAAAGTCCTTACAGTGACTCGCAGGACATCATCCCACATTATCACATATAAGCAAAAACCAGAACCACAAAGATGAAGTACATAAGCAAAAGAGAATTAATTCTATAGAAAGAGGGTATGCTCTTACGGACTATGATACTTCTACATGACCCAGGAGGAGGATGTCGGCCTCATCAGGTTAGCTTAGTATTCTTCATCATATAATCATCTTGATTGTTTCCTCTGGTAACATACATCTGCATTACTTTACGGAGTATTTATACTCATGCATAATCAACAAATAACTGTATAGTGTAATATTTGAGCACTGTTCTTATGAAGAATATTGGTGGAATAGTTTTGTCCGCTTGAGTACATGATTGCTCTTGAGAAAAATTGATTATTAGGTAAATCTTCTAGGTTTTTAAAAAGTTTATCTAAGGAAAATCTTACACAAGGCGTCATGAAGTCTATAATATGACTTGAATTCAAAATAGACAATAATACTTATAGAAGCATAAGATTAAATCTCTTGATTAGAATAAATGTTTTCATGACATAGTCTGATTGCTTCCTTATATATATCTGATATTTATATAGCTATACTGTTCTAATTACTTTTGAATTACTTCACATTCAAACTGAAACTTTAATTGTTGCAATAACTTGTAGAAATTATCTCTACGAAAATTTGTCCGCGGTCAATTCGCATTCACTCTGCCTGAAATTTGCTGTTTAAACTATTACTAGAGTTGATTCATCTGCAATCAATAAATGTAGAATTAATATATCGCATCTCACTCTGATTTCACTATAGAATCAACCAAAGATGAATCTATTACTATATCATATATACGCACATATATATTGCTACGCGGTTGCATTAGTTCTCGATATTATTGTGGATTCATTGTATTCGATAACCTAGTAACAAGATGAATATGTAAACCACTGAGTGGACTAACACCTGAGAAAAATCATCCTGGGTAACAATGAAAAATGTAATTTGTGAAGCTATCCTGATGTACTGTATTAGCATGAGAATATATTTGATAATAGAGGGTAAATTATAGAAGATGGAGATTGGGAGGAGTATGATAATGCACTCACTGATAAACGGCATCCTGATTGTACGTTCTGTGACTCAGGCTGATGCACTTGGGTGGTGAATGTTAAACTGTCCATCCGGTGTTCAAATTTTTAAGGGTTGTGTTCTAGAGTCTATAATAAGGAATTGGCAGAGGACTGAGTTCATTATTGGATTTGGCTCGTTAGACCAGCCTGTTGGTTCTACGGTTGTATTTAAAATTACTTATTTTATGACATTCGGATCATTAGTGGATGTATGTCTGATAAGAGTGACAATTATGATATTTGTAGATTTTGTGATCATATGTTTGAGATTTGGCCTTGCAGTAACTGACTATTATACGTTGATATGTTCTTGTATATGCTTGGAGAATCGCGTATGTGGAGGTTCCAGAACGACTATGAATATCAATATTTTGTGGCTCTACATACATGTATTGTGGCTGGTTGATTCAATTGCGTGGATTGTGTGCGCTAGATCCATTTTTTCTTCTGTTGAATCGTATCTAGACAATATAATGACGTTTTATTGGTGCTTCTTATTATTTTACTGAGATTTGATTGGATTCATTGTAGGAAATGACAACATGTTGTTTAGGATAGCTTAAAGATATTGGTCTAAGTTGTGTTGATAGTCTTTTTGGACTTGGTTTGTCGTTGATTTCTGGTATTGTTATGGGATGTATTCTGTATATCTTGGCTTTTGAGATTATGAATGCTGGATTTGAATCTAGTGGATTTCTTTGGGTGCTGGTTTCTGGATTACTGTTGTGGTTAGTTTTTCAGGCTATTCTGATAACACCTGACGGTATGGGTGGCTGATGAATTGATTATTTAGGTGTACTATTGAATTATATTTTCGGTGAAGGATTGCCTGGCTATTTGTGAATTGTTATTAGTCATGTGTTTTCCGTCGCTCTCGTTCTATAGATTCGATATGTGTGTAATAAGATAGTTTACCATATAGTGCTCTTCATTTTCCAGATGATGTAAGGACTAGCTTCCTTCACATTCATAGTTTGATTGAATTGCTCACCCACCAACTTGTGTTCTAATGTACCTGCTTGAGTGGCACTACTCCAAATGGTTTGATAGCCCGTGTACCTCCGACACAAGCTCCTGACTCGATGACCTATTAACATTCTGTCTCAAGGTTGTCACTCGCTCCTGTGTCTAGGAATTGGGTTTGAAAAGAGGCACAACGAATTCACAAACTAACTGAATATCATCTTTAACTAAACAAAAAATAAATGAAATTCACCAAAGCTAGGCATCGTTTGATTCATTTAATCCATTGCTACCTACTCAGATTGCAGTTTTAACTTTAAACGATAACCGTCGGCAACGTTTTCCTCTTCCCGTGTTAACATAACTCTCACAAAAGCCCAAATATTATGAAGAGTTTAGTGAAACGTGAGTTCCAAAGGAGCATTTGTGTACACATTCAACTTTATCAATTGGGTTTGATAAAGTAGTCATGTAACACTGTTTATGTTCTTGCAGAAAGCTTGAGGTTGAACTTACTAAATGAATTACACTAATAACTTATATTGATCTCAACATTAATCTTGACACATCCTCAGTACATCTTCTACACCTTGCATTTGTGTGTCACAACTTGAATAATCTTTCATTAAGGTTACATGAAATACATCCATCAATAGATTTGTTGGATCCATTCAACATTAATCGGGTAGTAATCCTTGTCTTTACCAACTTCTTTTGCATTGTGTGGGTTTTTTGTAGTTGTTACACTTTGCATTTCAGAATTTTAACATAACCACTGTAGTTGTAGCCAGTTGGTATTTTAACGAGCGTTTGGGTCAAAGATTATCATAATGCGTCTTCAACTTTTGAATGAGATCATGCCAATCGATTTAGGAAAGTTTGTACTGCATTGTGCTTTTGTGTGTCTGAAAAAACCCAATCTAGCACATTTAGGATCTGGAGATTGTGGTGGTTGGTAACTAATTGATGTTCCCACCCATTGAGTTTTGCTGCGCCAACAAAGTCTGGATCATTTGGATTCAGAAGTGTGGTCTTGCGTTGTCTATGCTGTAATTGGTGGTATGTCCTTTGAAAATAGTCTTCTGGCAATACTTATCTCTGATGCTTTGTTGAATCTGTGTTTTTCTAAATGTCCCTTCATTACTTGTCATTGTGCTTTCATTGGGCTTCTGTTTTCAATTGTGCTGCTACGGGCCTGTGTTTTGCTTGAGTGTTTAGCAGCTACTCTTTGGTAACAAATGGGAAAATTTCCAAATTTACCATCCATGAGTCATGTTCATTGTACTACAAAGGCGTTATGTAACACTCCATAAACTTGCCTAAACTTGAATCGTTTGGACTGTTAGGCCTATAGGGCATTCTCTCCTTTTGGGGAGCATAGCGTAGAAAACCTTCGGGGTGGCTTTCTGGATTGAGATAGAAGACTTTTCCGTCAATAGTGTATGACGTTGGACATGTACGTTAAAGGGATGGTATACGGTTCTGTCTAAAAATGGAGGGCGGAAGATAAGTAATGATGAAAGAAAAGGCCCATTTTCATTGTTTGCATATACTTGTGTGCACAACTGGATGACTCGCCAAAGATGGGTTGTGGCGTATTAGATGGTGACCTTAGCTTATCCTACTTTTTCGAACTGTACACAGTAGAGGGGAGACCCTAAGTGCTACCTAGCAAGGATTCACTGTGGATCCTCTTTTTGCTTAAATGCGGTACCAATCAGAGAAACCGACTGCAAGCCACTCTCGGTATATTCCTACTTGCCTTTCCTTACCAACATTTCCTTTTTTTTTTGTTTCTTGCATCTACCACTGTTCCCAAAGAATCTTTGTCATCTTGAATCTTCTTCCATATCCTGTAATGAACACAACAAACTTCAATTCATTGTCTACACATCAGATCTAGCAAGAAAGATCTTCAGATCATCTCGCCATGTTGGTGAAGAGTCACAAACATCAAGTAACTCCTTAATTTTCAAGCTTTTTGTGAAATCATCCTCCTCAAAAAACGCATCAAGCAACGCCGATTTGTCTACCATGGTCAGAAATTTGAAACCACAAATTAGGGTTCTTAGAAAGGGGAAGATGAGAGTGATCTGGAGAGAGAGAGAGAGAGAGAGAGAGAGAGAGTGAGGAGTCGAAGAATAATGTTGACAGAGAGATGAAAGGATATTTGAGATATCTAGAGAGATGAAATAGGGTTGAAAATAGATCTAGAAGAGTGAACTGAAGAGTTTTACAATAATCGATGAATGTGGTTGAATGAATATGTGGTTGAATGTGGATGAACCAGTAATGGGGTAGGTGGTTGTTGGGTAGATTTGGTGGGAAATCTTAGGAAATATCTAGATGCTTTAGGTTTTGATTAAGGGTAATTGAATGGTTAATGGGATGTTAATGTTTTTTAAAACAAATTTAGTAAGGGTATTTTGGTCAAATCACAGCAAATTTCATACCCAAAATAGAAAATAATAACAATGGGGCATCTTTTATGAAATTGTCGTTTTAGTACAATGGGGCGTCTAAAAAAAACGGAGGAAGTATCTTAAAGTGATCATAAGTAACCAACAATTCTTTTGTTAGTTACTTTTAGTTTTATTGGTAACTAACATCAACGTGTTYGTTACAAATTATAGTTATATGTAARCTACATTATCAAATGTTGGTTACAAAAAAGTAATTTGTAACCAACAATTACCATGATGGTTACAAATATGGCGTTACCTATGGCCATTTTTCCACTAGTGTTGCTTTGTTTAAGTCACAAAAATCCACACACATTCAAACCCGTCTGTCTTTCTTAGGTACCGGAACCACATTTGCTATCCATTYAGGGTAATTGACGACCCTTGTAAACAYCTGAGAACAGGTACAATGGTCTGATGAATACAGCTGGTCTAAACAGCTGAGATACTATTCTTGGTCACTTGAAAGATWGTGACATGTATGCAAACAAGTTATATTGTGCAAATTGCTATATGTGTTTGGCGTACAGGAATTCCAACTATTGAAGTAGAAAGTCCTTCGAGGAAGACTCGAGAAGATCAAGCTTATTATAAAGATCAAGGAAGCTTCGAGAAGTTTAAGAACAATGAAGATTAATTCTAGGATTAGAAATAAGTCTTCTTGTTGTATAAGTGCATAAATGTATTTGTTGAGTGCTTGTATTATTGGTTGATGGCATTGGGCTTTNAATTTAAAAAAAAAACATTTTGTCATCATAAGCTACGTATCCTGCAATTTCACCTATTTGTTTATGTTTACATTTGCGAATTGCGATTTGTTTACATTTAAAAAAAAAACAAAAGCAAATGAGAAAAGCTTAAAATCACAAATGTAATTGAAGAGTAAGATAGAATAGTGACCTGTAATCATAAGAAGGACGAAGAATAACAGCAGCAAAAGCTTCAGTAGCATCAACAAGTGCTAGAAGAAGAATACGTTTTTGCCATTGATTCGAGCTTCTGATTGTTGTTGCTGTTACTTTGAAGAAGCCAAGGTCATCACATGGCCTTACACTAGGGATAATAGTTGTCAATCAAAGAATGTCATACCTTGCAAAATTTACCATAGTTCTATGTTTAGAGGAGTATTTTCAGGCAAATAAATAGTTGTCATAGGATGTATCAGCCCTAGTATGCTAATCAATGTAACCAAGATAAGAAGGAAAGGTTATTGGGATACTTTGAAGTAAGCGTACAAGTTTCATTTACACAAATAGAACAGACAACTTGTTTTGCATATATAATTAGCAAGACGCATTATACATAACCTCTGTAACTTTAGCAACATGCATTATGCAAGTATCATTGAGAAGCAAATGTGAAAGATAGTAAGAGATAAAAACAGTGAGGTTCATAGTCCTATACCATAATGCTTTCATCAGGATGGTACTCATTGAAGAGAACATGAATAGGTACTTCAGAGAAAATCCCTAGCTCCTCATGTACCTCATGTGTTATTTTGATTGGCCAAGGAGGTACTGAACGAAAGAACGGAAGAAAAAGGTCAATCTAAAATATATTCTTTAATCGATAGACTAGATACTTAAACAATCAGAACCCCATCACCAAATCAAATCCAACAATGAGTCATCAGTAACTTTCTTAACTATCAATTCCCCATCTTGTTCGTCCTTGTTCAACTGCCGCATTCACACTACCACCTTATCATTTATGCTGTGGAATTTCAGTTTAACAGCTAGCAACAACAACTTGATTTCCATTTTTAATAATAATATCAATAATACAAAAACTTTATTAGCAATGAATAAAGAGCAATACTGAAAAGTATGATCTAGCAAATTTCAGAYTGCTTTAATTTTATCTGTAATTACTAATTAATGTTTCTTTCAGCTTAAAATCAATCATTCAGAGTTTAGGCTTTCCTAATTTGCTTAAGTAATCTCAAAGTAGAAAACATAAAAAATAACACAAATGAATCCAACACAACAACAATTAAATCAATAACACTCAAAATAATAATCAGATGATTAATAATCCACAACCATAAAATTCCATACAAAATTTTGCCTTAAACACGATATTTTTCTAAAGTTCTCACAACTTTTTACCATCTGGGAAATCAAATTGTTAGAAATCAAATACTACTCATAGAAAGACATTGATGAATATTGTGTTGAACATGTTACCACCTGAAAAGAACCAGCAGCTACCTAGAACCTTTGTTAAAATAGATAGAATTAAAATTTGAACCAGCAGCWATGAGTAAAATGCAGTGAAAYTGACAGACGAGCAAATCAGCCAAAAACCAAAAAATCGAAAATTGGGATTGAAAATGTAATCGGGCACAAGAAATATAGACAAAAACATCACACTGCCAACCAAAAAAAATGTTGTTGTTGTCCAACAAATTCCGATAACAAACAAAAGAACTAGACAACACATTAATACATTTACCTCAGGGAAGTTGGCAAGTTTCGTAGGATTTGGTCTCCCTACAACAAGCGTATAGACCTTCTTCCCCGCTTTAGTGATCAAATCTTTCATCTGATAAATKATGTGAAGATATCCGGCTACACAAAGTATTATGAACAAAGATGAGAAAGGAAGCATCAACACTAACAAYGAGAAGCTACTTGCTATCGAAACAATATTAGTATCAAGTATCAACAGCCTCCAGGATAAGCTACATTTCATACAATTTCATCAATGATACCTTAGTAAAGCACTATGACGGTATAATTGTTTGATCCGTTTACTACAATGTCAAAATAATAAGTATATAAGACAAAAAATTCGTACGCTCTATTGAAGCTAGCAAACTCGAAATTCAAAAGCCTCAATTTCAAAACCAGTTATAACTTAAGAAGCAGCAAAATCCCATAAATTAGATCTAACTTGGAACAAAAATCACAAATTTAAGCTTAATTCACAGTACCATAAATGGTCATAACATTACATTACAGCTGCATCTGAGACAAAAATTCGAGCAAATTTTTCGAACTTTAAAAAGAAGAAAATATATAAAACCTAGAAAGTTTAATAACCAATTTTGCTCAAATTAAGCCAAGATATTGAAATTATAGAATCTCATCATAGATAGAATTGAAATAGAATTTATGAAATAGAACGTAATTGAATGAATTCATAATACGAATCTAGAAAATTGAAATTGAGGGGAAATAACCATTTAAAAAAGGTTAAAGTATACTCCGTATTAGATGGTGTCTCACTATTTGTGGGCGTACCGAGTTCGATAGACGCACAATTTGAGGAAGAGAAGGAACATCAGCACAGAGCGAGTGTAAGTGAGATGATGAATCGAAGGTTTAAGCAGAAAATGTTTGGGCTATAAAGGAGATATGATGAAGGTATAGTTGAGCAGAGAAAGTGAGGAGATGATGAAGATAGGTGTGATGTGAAACTTTTTTTTTAAACTATATTTTGAGACAATATTTTGATAAAAGTAATCATTTTCAATTTTGAAAGAAAACTAAATAAGTCTAAAATGAAGTAACATAAGGGTATTATAATTCTCACCTATACATGAATGAATTTTAATCTTTTACTTTCGGTATTAACAATTTGTATGACCAACAAATGATAATGGGTTAACAAATAGGAGATGTAGTATACTTCCTCCGTTTTTTTTTTTTGTTGCACAATTGTTTGAATCTTTCGGAATCGAGGCAATTTTTTGTTGGAATATTTAGGTAGTGAAGTGGTCGAGTGGATTAAAGTAGTGGGCCTAAACTATTAGTTGTCTAATTAAATTGATAGGGTTCATTGGTCTCACCTATATATTGTACCTATCACTTTTGGAGCGTCCAAAATGGGAAGATCCCCCTTTGTCTTTTGATTGTCATACTTAACCGTGTCAGCGAGGGAATGCTGAATTCTCCACTCAAAATATTGTTTGGGTAATTTCAGAAGATGGAGCTAGCATAATTTCTTTTTGCGACCAATTTTTTCCAAACACTTCAATTGAACACAGCTCTAGTATAACTCACATAACTTAAACCACTTCAATTTTCACATAGCTTTTGACTCCCAAAACAATAAATTATTAACCATGAGTTAGTTGTTAGTTTTCACAAAAATACACTGACCCCTGAAACATACACCTTAGATTATGTTGTTAATTAAAATTAACGGCGCAAATAAATTACAGATATATTGTTCCTAAGTAAGCAGTAAAGCTAGCAACAATGCAGCATGCAGCCCAGGTTCGTTTATGAATGATCGTTTTGTAACACGATCTGAGATAGGATACTCGAAGAGGGTTGGGTGAGTATTTGTCTTCCGATTGCGCTTTACCCAGCTCAATGATAGTTCTGGCAAATGCAAACGAAGAAGAACTACATACTAAACAAACCACAGAGCACAGAGGGTAATTAGAGGTAAGTAAAATGCAAACACATGAAAGAAGACAAATGATAGACATGCTTTGTCAATGGAAGAAAACGGAAAAATACCATATGGTGCAAGTCTGAATTGCTCAAAGTGGTGTGAGTAGATGGACAGTTCAACGGATATGGACGAGATGCAAAGAGACAAAGATCTGTGTAGAACAGATGATGCATGCAGAAAACAAAAAAAAGGAAATGTTCGGATAGGAAGGCAAAGAGTATCCCGAGAAGTGGGCTTCTAGTCAGGTACATATAGCAAAAAAGGACCACATGTGAGCGCGTTCCTTTGCTGGTGCAATCTATAGGGGTCTTGCCCCTTCTACTGGTGAACAATCGTTGCTAAAAAGAGGTAAGTTCTAAGGGTCACACACAAGTAGGCAAACCATCCGGCAGTCACAGATGCACACAGAGATTGCAAAATGAAATGGGTTCTTTCACATATATTGCTGCCGTGCCTAGATACAGAACCTACCTTCTTTAACCAAGACATGTCCAACGTCATACACATTGACGAAATTGGTCTATTCTCATCCAGAAACCGAAGGTTTTACCTACTCCCAAAGGAGATGACTCCTATAGGTGCCACAGGTCCAAACGATTAAAGTATAGGCAATGTTTATGGGTGTTACATCAAGACCTTTCGTATGATACATGGGTAACATTTCATCCATGATGGAGAAATTTGGAATTTTTCCCATTTGTTCAAAAGAGTAGCTGCTAAAACTCATAGCTGAAATAATCACGGCCAGCAGGCACAATTTGAACACACAAGCCAATTCGAAATGGCATCAATGGACAAGTAATGAAGACATGATGATAAACACAGTCATTCAAGCATCATGGAATGTGTGGCTCAGAAGTATCAAATGACATCACCATACAGCAAGTGAAACGCAAGACCACACTTGAATCCAAATAGTCCAGACTTTTGTGGCAGCAGCAAACTCAACATGGGTGGAACTCAAATTAGTTTACATAACCACACATCTCCAGACCTAAAATGTTGCTTAATTTGGGTTTATTCAGAGCAAATACAAGGCACTGCAGATACCAATCTTTTCCTAAATCGATTGATGATAACTATCAAACAGTGCAAGACGCATATGATTTCTTTGACCCATAACGTGTTAAAATTAGCACTATGGCTAACAAACTACAGTGTTATGTTAGATAATTCTGATAATGCAAAATGGTAACAACTACAAAAACCACACATGGAAAGAAAGTTGGAAGACAATGGATTAACTAACCGTAATGTTGAGTGGACAACAATGCATTGATGATGTTGTTCAATTAACCTTAATAGAAAGTTTATTCAAGTTGGTGACAGCAAACACAAATGCAAGGTGTATGAAGATGTACTGAATGTTGGATCAAGATTTACGTTGTGGATCAAGATTAGTGGTATTCAGTGCTGAATTCAATTTAAGTTCAACTCAACTTTTTGGAGTAAAGTGTATGACTTCTTATAAACCATGGAAGGTGATGTGTAGATGTTTTGGGTTTCAAACTCTTTTTTTTGGGTTTTAAGTTGTTAAGAAGGCCTTGGTTGTTTTAAGTTAAACTGACAAGTCATGTAGCAGATTGACTTAAATGATTAAGATGCCTACTTTTGTGAATTCATTTTATTTTTTGTTAGTTAAAGAGACATATTGTTTATTTTTTGTGTCTCTTTTCAAACCATTCTAGCACAGGGAGCATCGACACTTGGAGATTGTTTAGCGTTCCATAGGGACTGTTTGTCTCCAACCCTATCAAGATTCGAGTTCCCTCAACAGGTTTGAACTGGAGCAATTCATCAACTATTGTGATGGTGAGAACAGTCCTACATCACTTGGATGAAGGCAACATAGTTACTCTAATTAACCAACTATAGACACAGGAGGGGAAACCAACTAGTAACATATCACAAATGCCAGCAATTTCAGAAAAAAACATTGACATTCATCAGCCACATCCTCGGTTTCAGAGCCAAACCAACAACAATCCAAGAAAACACAACCCAAAATCATAGTAATACACAAACCATACCAACCAAGAACAAATCAAACCAACAATCCAGAAATCAAAACAAACAGCCAAACAATCAACAATCCAGAAATGAGCCAAACAGTAATCTGAGAAATTCAAAACCCCAACAATCCCAGAATCACCAAACAATGATCACATTAATCAGCCAAAATGATCACATTATCAGCCTTACAGAAATCACAGTATTCAAAAGTAATTAAACAAAACCCAGCAGCCAAACATATTTCAAATAGTAACCCACTTAATGAAAGTAACACCCCAATGATGTCAGAATTAGTGGCATAGTAAATCATAACTACTAATCACAATAATCTCACCAATAATTCAGAGTAATCATAGTATTCACAATTAATTCAGAGTTAATCACAGTAATTACAATAATTACAAGAATATAATCCAATAATTCAGAATAATAACCACAAAATTCAGAATATTAGAGAATAAATTCACAGTAATTCAGAGTAATCAAATACATTCACAATAATTCAGGAATAACTCAAAATAAAATCAAATTAATTCGAGTAATCAAACCCACAATTGTAGAATATTCACAATTATCACAATATTCAGAGTATTCAAATAATATCACATCATAAAATTCAGAATAAAAGCCAGAATTCAGAATAATTACAATCAATAAAAATAAAGCAATTTCCAGAATAACTCATATTTCATAAATCAACCACAAAATTCCTAGGAAATAAAAACCGAAATTCCTAATATCAATCAACCAGTAACACACAAAACCAAATAACTCAACACCAAAAAAGCACACGAATTCATATATAAACCCTAAAAACAATGTTGAAAACAAAGGAAACAAAGGAACAACTAACCTGGGCGGACATCCTCCTTCCTGTCAAGTCTAGTCAGCAACCCTCATAGGAACCTCCTTCTTCTTTTGGTTTCTTGTTTTTGTGAAGATGTAGCAGTCGAATGGAAAACTTTCTTCCTTTTGTTCTGCTTTCAACAACACCATCCTCGACATAAATTGGAGGGGGTATTGAGCAACATACTCAGCAAAACCTTCACTCTCCTCCAAATCGTGTATTGCCCAACTGCGATAGACAGGCGTTCAAGCCAATTGGTTCTAATGTTCTCTATTCAGCACATATCGATGGGTCTATGCAAGAAAAGATCTTTCAGTAATTCATTCTCCATGTTGGTAGAATGGAGTTGCACAACATGCAATACACTCCTTAAATTTTCGAAGTCTTTTTGTGAAATCATCCTCTCAAAATTCGCGATCAAGGCAACGTTCATTGGTTCTATGCCATGGTCAGAAAGAATTTGACACCCAAATTAGGGTTCTTAGAAAGGGGAAGATGAGAGTGATCTGACGAAGAGAAAGACAGAGACTGAGAAATGAGATGAGAAGAGGAGTGAGGAGTCGAAGAATAATGTTGACAAGAAGATGAAGGATATTGAGATCATAGAGAGATGAAATAGGACGTTGAAAATAATCTAGAAAGAGTGAACTGAAGAGTATTTACAATAATCGATGATGTGGTTGAATAATATGTGGTTGAATGTGAATGAAGATCAGTAATGGGGATAGCGTGGTGTTGGGTAGATTTGTGGGAAATCTTAGGGAAATATCAGATGCTTTAGTTTTGATTAAAGGGTAATTGTAATTGTGTTAATTGGATTAGAGGATATGTTTTTTTAAAAACAAATTTAGTAGGGTAATAAATTTGGTCAAATCTACCATGCAAATTTCATACAACCAAAAATAGACAATAATAAACAATGGGGCATTTTTTGAAATTGTCGATTTTAGTACAATGGGCGCTCTAAAAAACGAGAAGTATCTTAAAGTGATCATAAGTAACCACAATTCTTTGTTAGTTACTTTAGTTTTTGGTAACATAACATCAACGTGTTTAGTTACAAACTTATTAGTTAATATGTAATCTACATTATCAAATGTGGTTACAAAAAATAATTTGTAACCAAAATTAATCCATGATTGTTAAAATATGGCAGCTTACCTAATTGGCACATTTTTCGCACTAGTGTTCTTTGTTAGTCCAAAATCCACACATCATTTCAAAGCCCGTTGTCTTTCTTAGGTACCGGAACACAATTGCTATCCATTGAGGGTAATCTGACGACCTTGTAAACAGCTGAAGAACAGGGTACAATGTCTGAAATGAATACAGCTGGTCTAAACACGCTGAGATACTATCTTGGTCACTTGAAAGATAGTGACAATGTATGCAAACAAGTTATATTGTAAATTGCTATATGGCTCGAGATTCAGAAATAAAGTCATAAGGGAGTCGAAGAATCAAGTATGACTCAAAGCTTCGAGTCAAGAAAATGACGAAATCTAGGATAGATGTTCTTCTTGTGTATTATTTCTATTGTATGTTGATTGTAGTTAGAGTCCTTCGAGGCTTAAGACTGTCTCTGTTAAGACGCTTTATGGCAATAAAGTCGTTGGTGAGACAGCTAAATATCAGAATGAAAAGTTATAACAAAAGATTAAACCATAGCGATAAAAATAAAAGTCTCTTGATAGGCAAAATAAATAGAAAGTAAAAAAAATGTAAGGAGGCATTGCTTTAAATTTCCTAAGTATGCAACTAGTCAGTGACTAAATAGTGGAGAGAACCGTTATACTGTTCTCACAACGCGGAATCATCTTGTGCGGCAAGAAAAGAATTTGATGGAAGTGGTTGATAGTGGTGCCGAAACCCGGGGAGGGGGGGGACTTGGGCTACATCGATGTGTGTTTGTGTTGTGGGCTTTCAAGCCACAAGCAACCTGCACGTGAGAGCGTTGGGAGTTGGTCAGTAAGGGGATCGCCACCGTGCCTATAAAGGTTAATCACGAACAGCCCGAAAATGTTGGTGCAAAATAATGGCCCCACGGTCCGATCCTAGTAATAACCAACTCGTGGGTTCGGGACATGTCAAAGTACAGATTGCAATTTTGACCAATCCGGCCTGCATGTAGCGGGCCTCTAACTCGGTCTCATTGTTAAATTATCTATTATAAAAACGATTTATTGGAGCACGCCAACTTTAGCAATTCAGCCTTATTAGCGCATTAACCCTAAGGCTACTAAGTGGGTTAATATTTAGTACCAATCACAATGATTCTACAATGGCAAAGGATGATCACTTCGTTGTTAGTCAATTTAAAGGTTGCTACAAAATGATTTACAAAATATACAAGATATGTTGAAATCTATAGCAAATATATTATCTATATTATATATATATATAAATATTATTATTTATATATAATACTATATTATATATATATATAATATATAATATAATAGTTTATATATTGAAAAAAAAGGATAAAATAATGTGAGAAGAAATAAAATAAAATCACCCAAAATATAATAAGATCAAATAAGATAAAAATGAAATCATTTCACAATAAATTCAAATACAAAAAAACAGAAAACTACAAAAATAAAACAAAGAAACCAGCCCTGACCAACTGGCTTTGGACCAGAAAATAACCTGCAAAGAATTATTTTTAATTTTATTCTTATGACTTCTTAATTATCAAACTAGACATCATAGAGCTGTCATAAACGGATATTCACATGCTGATCCTAAGTCCAATTCCAATTGTCTGTAAATTCAGGTTCAAAGTTAGACTATAAAATTGAAATCGGAACAATCAGTGCATATAGAGCTGGACGAAAATAGTTCTTCTCCATGTTCTTTTAACAATATTTTAATTTTGAAGAAGACAAAGAAAGAAAGAAAAGTCTTAAAGCAAGATCAAGCAAGCCAATTCATCATCACGAGTGCACAAGAGATTGAGGCATCTCAATACTCTTGTAGAAACTCATTGAGGAGAATTGAGAGATTTGCCATTGTATGAATCATCAATCAAAGCTTGTGATTGGGTAGTTTAGGAGTTCTATGCGAGTGCTTGTGGTTCAAGTGCAAATTAGCACCTTGGGTTTACATTGTGTTGTGAGTTCACATACATTGTGAGTGAGGGTTGCTTTGTTATTTCGGAGTAGATTTCTAATAAAAGTAACTAGGGTGGAGGACGTTAGCCCAGAGGTTGGGTGAACCTCGTTAATTTTGGATGTGTCTTTATATTATTGCTCGAATATCGTTCTAACGTAACTTTTTCAACAATTATTCACATGTGAGACAAGTCTAACTGGTCTACGTCTAACTAGAAAGTCTTACAATTGAAAAATTTTAATAGGAACACTTTCCCCTAGCTCCCCCCCCCAGTTCACTCCCCTTCGGCCATAAACTATGGCCCACGACTTCTCACACGACCCCTCCTCCCCTCCCCCCTCCGGCACACAAAATTACCGCAACAACAAAAAAATCAAAAACACAAAAAGAAACACACACACAAAACAACATCACTAAAACACAAAAACAATC
>SNQN01000356.1:55314-69981 GCA_008642245.1 Bassia scoparia | reverse complement strand
AATATCAATCATATGACAATAATAACAATGTAGAATTGAATATTAAACAAACTTTATACTCAATAATTAACCCAAAAAATWAAATTAAATTCAAGTCTAAATAAGATTCAAGATCATAGTATTGATAACAATATAGAAATTCAAAGTAATACAAAAGAAGAGTGGAGAATATATCACTTATACTAGTACAAACGTCGTCGGAAAATCCATATTTTGTACTCACAACTCCTTGGTCCAATTGCACGACTAAGAAAGCTTGATTGCTTCCCAAAACTCTCTTGTTTCTAAAAACCCTAAAAATGTGACTATACTGACACACACATGTTTTTGGAATGAACTAGATATTACATACCTAAACAGAATTACAAATATATCAGTAATAGGATAAATATTATGTTATTTATCCTCCTTAATTTTCGATTGTAGATCAAATTGTTATCTGTTGCTTCGTTGGATGTTTATCAGGCACAACTTCTAGCATTGTTATTTTCTTCTTCTTCAAGTTTGCCTTTGTTAGATCATTCTCATGCATGCTATTATCTCCTTTTATTCTTCTTTTCATTTTCCACTTTCCTTATTCTTTTTCTTCTTTTTCTTTCCTTACCTAACAAACTCACGTGAGTTTGTTATTAATATCCTTAATATATATTTTGCTTCTTTTGTTTCTATTTATTTGGCAAGCTCTTCAATTTCCGTTAGTTTACCTACATACCAAAAACACAAAACATATTATTAAGTATAAATTATTATAAAAATAGCTATAAAATAATATAACGCTCTAAAATAAAGTCTAAAATAAAGTCTAAAATAATAAAAGTAACTAGTTTAATAAAATAAAAAAGATATAGATGATTATAAGCCTGATATTAGGGACTAAAAATATGACATATTATGCACTTATCACGGACTTAGTGTCTGACCAATCTTTATCTCCCGCGGCGTATTATTGTCAGAGATGTCTACTTTTTCTGTTTGCTCGATGATGGAAGATTTCTTTCCGTGCTCTTCCATTGCCTTTATTAACTCATTATTGATTTGTTTCTTTACGAGTTTTGAATTAAAGCAATCATCAGAGGGAAAAGAGGAGTAAGTAGAAAGGTGCTTGTTATTAAACTGTGAAGAGAGTATAGATAAGTTAGCCTCCAAAGAGACTTGATTGACAAGGAAAAGGGGGACACTAGGCTCCTTGACAGACTCAGGAGGACACTCCCTAGGACAAGATATCCTAGCCTCTACGACCCTAGATTCAGACTCAGTCTCAGATTCAAAATCCATGAACATTGGTCCTTTGCCCATGGTGCACTTGATGACCTTGCCTCATGGAGTAGTTATCTTCACGGCTTGCTGTTTCCGAGTTTCTTCTTCTTTGACAGCATAGTGCATGCTGGGGATGAATCCTTTAGGAGCATAGGATCAGTGAACTACATCAGCTAGAATTTTAGTGCAGTGGAGTTTGCTGGACAACAGAAGACGTTGTTCACACTCCACAAGTCGTAGACATTGAGAAGGTTAGAGTTCCAAGAAAAACTCGGTTATTTTCTTCCTTCATTTGCAGCTGACACACATGCCTCTATCTAGGGCCTTGATGTTGCATCGTTCCCAAATCTCATAGACTAAGGGCTCATGAAGGTCGTCTAATGTCATATTGGTGTTGTTGGATTCATCCATTTCTTCCTCTAAGGAAGGGTTTTGAGCTTGCATGGTGCTGAGAGCTCCCACGGTTTGTACAACCGTGGTAGGAGTGATGAGGATAGAGGGGTCAAAGGTATCTTCCCCTTCTTTGAGCATGAGTACACCCAAAGGGCTTGTCTGAGTGTTTGGCTTCTTAGCCTCTGGAGGGATAAGAAGCCTGCCATCATCAACCATGTCTTGCAAGAGGTCCTTAAGAGGGATGCGGTCTTCGAGATCATAGCCATTACTAGGATGATACTTGCAGTACATGTTAGCATCACATCTCGTGGACCTTTTCTCCATGGGAGGATTAAWGATAGGCCCAATCAGAGAGATTAAGCCTTAACTAMAGAGTCTTTCAAATGCTTGGGMTTGTGTCGTCCCAAGTAGGGTGTCAGTGCGCCTACGACAGAAGTGCGGCCTACCATTGTTGTTGTTGTTGSCACCAACATTGCCATTGCCACTGCCATTGTTTTTGTTATTGCCATAGTTGTTGTTAGGAGGTTCTACAGTATTGATACTTGACATACCTTTAGAGTTGGATGCATCGTTCTTTTTGTTATAGGTCCCCTTGTTCTTGGAGCTTTCTTTAATAAGGTCATCCTAAATTTCGATGTTGATGTGGTAGACCTTGTCAAATGTGTCCAAGTCTAAGTACTGAAGATGGTTGCGGTATTTCGGGAGCAAGCTGTTGACGAAGATCTTCACCAACTTCATTTTAGACGGAGGACTCACCATTTGAGCAGCCACCTCTTTCCAACGAGCAAGGTAGGCTGTGAATCCTTCTTTTTCATCCCGCTTGATGATTTCAAGTTCCCTAAGAGAGGTGGAAACCTCAATATTACTATGGTAGCGTGCCATGAATGCTTGAGTGATGTCATCCAAGTAGTGATGTCTTTGTGGGGAAGTGAAAAGAACCACTTCTGGCACACTGGGTCTAGTGACATGGGAAAACCTTAGGGAATATAGTAGCATCAATTCCCTTAATAGCCATGGTAGCCCTAAACCCCTTGAGATGGAATGTAGGATCATTAGTTGGCTTAAACTTTGGCAAGTCCGCAGCAGATAATTTCWCAGYYATTTTGGCTGAAACATCCTTAAGTTCAAGTGTCTCAAAGTAGAAGTTCTTGTTGGTTGCCTTCAGCACCATTTTTTCAAGGTTTTTTAGAGTAACTWCAGATGCCTTAGATTGCTCAAGTGCGGCAAGTTTGTTTTGCAAAGTCTACATGGTGGCTTGCGTCTCGACCATGACGTCATGCTCTTCATCCATTGGTTGAGGTGAGGAGGATGATGTTTCATCGGTGTTTGTTGAGCTACTGGAAGAGGGCCTTGACCTCGGAAAAGGCTTTCGAACGATCCGACTCTTAGGAATTGTGGAGGTGTCTGGTTGCTCACCCCGAACTAGATGAGCCTCGCGCTTACGAACCCAAGCCGGTGGTGCGTTCGAGCTTTGCATTATCCTATATGCACATGGACTAAAAGTAAAGTTTTATGCTGGTTTAACCTATAATGCAACGCATGTCACAGGGTGATCATTCCTTTAGTTTGCCTATTGAATGACTCAAAATGTAAAAGTGCATGAACATCGAAAATTTGCCTGTCGCCATTTATTATTTGTTTTTACACWTTTTTGCCTTTTTGCTTTTTTTGCCAATTTTTTTGAATTTTTTTAAAAGCAAAATGCAAAGGTCCAACGTTTGTTTACAATTGTATGAATTGACAAGACGTAACGCCTAATGATTTTAGTTTACAACCATTTTGACATTACGACACCAAAGGAATGGTCACCTTGCTATATGAGGACTGTTACATGACTTAATGACTTGTTTGCTATGTATGCAAAGCTAAGGTCCTTAGTCTAAAAACACATAGCATGTTGTCACACTACATGAGCCCTATATGCAAGATTAAAAACAAAAGTCCAGCCACCTAGAGTCGATTGCTAAATTTTCGAACGGGTTAGTCCGGGTGTCCAAAAGGYTCTCATGACTAGGTTCATAATGGTCCTTAACACATCCAGCCCGCTGTGATGAAGAAAGGAGGTCTAAACCATTACGACTCTATAGTGCACTCGGCCGCCAATGACTCTTTATATATTATTCTTGATCTTTGCACCGATTGCTTAATGAAGATCGAAATTTGCTTGAATCACATTAAATTCAGATTAATTATGGACGAACGGATTTTAGGCACCATATTAATTTGATTGATTCGKAGTGGTTACAATAGTTAGGATAGGTGGKAATGCATGCATAATAGAAATGAAATCTTGTAATAATATTAGTTTAGTGCACTTTTTAAGGTAAATCGATATGCTCTTTCAATTCAATGATTATGATTTATGYAACCACAATGAGACTAATTAGAGGTCGCTACATACGGGCAGATTGGGTCAAAGATCTTATCCGTACCATGTCCCTGAACCCACACTCTGGTTATTAAACTAAACAGTGGGGCCATTAGTTTGGCACCAATATTTTGGGTGTTCGTGATTAACGAGTATAGGGACAGTGGCGGTCTACTCTATCCACAACACCCCTCAACGCACTCACGTGCGGGATTTGTGGCTCAAGCCCACAATTCAAAATCYACATAGGACGTAGGCCCAATGGGGGCACACGAATACAAAATGGCGACATCACTAGGGATAAACACCATTTGGTGAGTGGACAGAATTGAAAGTCTTGTAGTTTCGTTTTCATAATTTGTTGGATTGTCCATGAGACCATCCGAATAGGGTCACTCCTTAGGCTCCTTAGTCTCTCATATGGGCATGTTCTGTGCTAGAGATCTCCATAAGGGGGGATACTATATTGGTGCATGTGGTTAATGGATCACATGGCTAGGGCAGGTCCTATCCCGCTCATGCCGCGTGTGCACGTGTTATTGGATGCGTGTACATAAGAGGTATCTTGGCCATACGTCGCTAATGCTAATGGTGAATTTTGGACCAAGCTCTACTTTTAAGCATGGTACCTTCGTCGACTTAACCAAGGCAACTTATAGTTCACTTAGACCCTAATCTTAAGTGAATAAATTTGACTTGTGTTTCTATCAATGTGCTTGTGCTTGTGACCATTAGCTCATGACTCTATTCAAGGCTACTAGTCAAAAACCTAGTCCATGACTACTCAATGTCCCTAGTTCAATTCATAGGCCCCATTCGAGTCCAACTCTTAAATCTAGGRGCCTCAAAATAAACTTAGGACTACCGTAGGGCCATTCCAAGTTAAGCCCAAATTTAAGGACCTTAAAATTGAACTAGGCCCTTTCTATTTCAATTTAAGCATAGGCCCAGAACCTTAAGATTGATTTAGGTTCGACCTTACACATTTCAAWTCCATACCTAAGTGGCCCAAAACTGATGTAGGCCCAATTAGGTATTCTCAAGTTCAAAATTCAAGTCCAAATTCAATTTCAAGATCAAGTCAAGTTCAAGAACCATAAAATAYACCTAGGTTCGAATTCTGTTCCTGCTCTAGCACCTTAAAACAGAATTAGGTCTGGAATTCAATTTCAAAATCAAATCAAGTCCAAGAACCTTAAAACTGACCTATGTTCGAGTTCAATTCTAGCACCTTAAAACAGAATTAGGCCTAGAAATGGACACATTCAAAATTAAAATTTAAATCCTTAGGTCTAAACCTTAAACCCGAATTAGGTTCAATGTTAGGAACTTTCAATTGCTAGTCCAATGCAAGTCAAATCAATTGTTTCAAAATCCTAAAGCAAAATTTCTTGAATTCAGGCAAGATAGAAAAGGCTTGAACTTGCATTTGCAGCCCAAAAGAGTAACGAAAATCGAAACCCGATGTATTCTTGTTCTCTAAGGCATCTCCATTCCATGAAAGCCCAGTTCATTCTACTTAGCACAACTCCACATGGCTAGCATCGAACAACAAGTTGTTGCTATTCTAGAACAACTCTAGAACGTGAATTCTCGCCTTGATACCCAACAAAAAAGCATTAAGGAACTAAAGGAGAAGAAGGAAGTTGAAAGACCTCTTGACCTTGACAAGGGGCAAGAAGAAAAATAAAAATCATCACTTCCTCCTCCGAAGACCAAGACAGAAAAAGGGGTTGAACAGTTAGAAGAGTTGGTCAAGAAAATATCCGAGAATTCAATCCATGTGCCTCATGTTGCTGATTATGAGATCAAGGGCCAACCTCCAAAGAAGTTTTTCATCACTGATTTGCCCAAATTTCAAAGTATTGATGATCCAWAAGATCAGCTTTGCACTTTCGACATCGCAATGGCCCTGAAAGGAATGGGTAAAGAGTTGTTCCCTTTGGTGTTTCCTATTACTCTAGAGACCCATCCATCTAGGTTGTTGTAACGGACAAAAATATTTGGTTGACTTTATTGACCAAATGAGACAATTGACTAACTAAGAGAGTTTGACCAATAAGAAGGTGACTAGCGATGAGTGGAACATATAAGCGAACAAGATAAAAGCGATGTGCGGTACTTCTTAAGTAATTTCAGTCTAGGGATATGATGGAAGCGTTGGAGTGGATTTGCGGTAGAAGTGGCGCATTTGAAGAACAACCCGTTAGAAGGCCCATGAAGATCTGGCGATCAAGGGCTTTACAGGGAAGTATAAGTATTTTTAAATATGAAAAGAAGAGGGTGGAAATCGTTGAGAGGAGCAAGCACACAATATTACCCAAGGTATTGTAGACACCCAAAACTGTCTCCCCAAATTGAATCCGATGAGGAAAGTACATATATATCGAAATAGATTTGATTTCAGAAGTAGCGACAAAATCCGCAAACACATATTCATTAAACCACACCTTTTTCACAAGTTGAGGTAACGTAATTTTGACAAGTGATGGCGAGGCTCAATATAGGCGGAAAATATTTATTTAATTATTTTCTATTTTAAGGCATTTTTCTTAATAAAAATGATTTTTTAGAACTATTTTTGAAGGTCTTTTTCTACAATTTTTCATTTTCAACTATTCCTCTCATTTTGCTTATTTCACAATATTTTAAATAATGTTTCTAATTTTTCTAATTTTTACAAGTTTATGAAATGTTTTCGAAAATAATAAATTCATAAATTCGTAGATAAATTCCGAAATTCGGAAAATATTCGAAATATCTAGAGGATAATAAGTTTATCACAAGTGGATAAGTATAATTGGACGGTATATTAGATGCAAAAACGCAGTATTTAATCCGAACGAAAAGATAGATAAAAGAGTAATTAAGCACCGGATTTTTTTATGTTAAACAAAAAGGAATATTTTTCCTCTTTCTCTCTTAGTTTCTCTCTCTAGCAGGTTTCTCTCTTAATCATGCTCCACTATAAGTGTGAGGCCATAGCAAAACACGATCTCAGAAAGGAAATAGGGGGAAGATGCATTTGAACAAAGGAAAGAACAATCTAGAAACTTGAAACAATCGACTCATAAGCGTAAGAATCTGATGAAAGTGAAGGAAACGGTTGCTTCTTCTCCAAGCCAATCGAGGGTTTGGGAATCAGATGTTGATATTAGCTTGACTAAAGAGGAAGATAATCCACTTACTCCGAGAGCATCTATTCAAAGGATTCAGGCGCAATTGCAGCTGTGCATTCAGTTCTCTCTGTTTTTGGAGACAAAACATCAAGAATAGAGTGCTGGGTATGGGAGGAAGTCYGTAGCACATTTGAATGGCGAAGGTATCTTAACCTCTCCCTCTAATAATGTGATTCATACTCTCAATTTTGGATCTCTTGAGAATCAAGTTGCTACTCAATGTAACAGTAAGCAGCCTGCTAATTCTGGTGTTCCTGAAATGCCTACGAAACCTAATGAACATGTTAGTGCGAGTCAGTTGAATGAGAATAATCTCCGTTAATAGGGGTACTGAGAATAAGGGGAATGGTACTACTGCTAAACCTCAGCTACTTGAGAAATCCTTACCAAAACCTCAAGTGGGAATGGAGGACATAGTTGAGGAGTTAGCCTTTGGGACTCTTCCYTGCTATACTTTGTGGTTGGGGCTAAGCCTCTTGTGAAGGTAATGGAGGGTTATATAAATCGAATTTGGGGAAAACTAGGCATCACTCTTATCTCTTCTCTAGGGAAAGGAAATTATGTTATGCGATTTGCTGACAATGGAGGTAAACATAGTGCTTTGAAGGGCAGTTTTAGCTTTGACAAGAAACCGCACATAGTTAAGCCTTTGTCACCTGATATTAACATGGTTGAGGACGATATTCAATCTATCCCCATTTGGCTGCAACTGCCAAAATTGAATGTGAAATATTAGGGTTTAGGTTGCTTAAAACGATTAATCGAGAATATTGGGACATCGATCAAGCTTGATCACTATATTGAAACTAAGAAGAGACTCCAGTATGCTAGAATCCTTGTGGAGGTCAAGATCACTAAGAAATTCCCTGACTCATTTGTTTTCATCAATGAGTATGGAATTGAGGTTACTTAGTGTAGACACCCAAATGTGTCTCCCCAAATGAGTAACCGATGATGAAACATACCACGTTTCGTGATCGATTTGATTCTGAAAGGCGCAGCTGAACTCGTAAAAAGCTCGAAATATGTGAAGTCATGCTCGAAATCATGAGGCAAAGGTCAAATAAGAGGCAAAAAGTATTTTCTTTTATTTCTTTTATTTATTTTCTATTTTTAGAATTTTCTATTTAGTTTTAGGATTTTTTAAAATAATTTATATTGGTGATCTTCATAATTTCCACTTTTCCTTGCATTCTTCTCATTTTTCTGAGTTCACCAGTATTTTTAGATTATTTTTCCGATTTTTCTATGAATTTTACAATATTTACAAAAATCAAAAATACACAAAACATACATAAAAATCAGAAAATACTTCAAAATAACAAAAAAAAATACTCGGAATGTTCTAGAACCCCCTAGAACCGTATTTCTTGCAAAAGGGGGTGTCTAGGTTCATCCAATCCGAGAAGAATCAAGAAGAATCGAATTTAAAGGTAGGAAATAATCGAGCGTATATACGCTCCTCTGAGCGTATATACGCTCTGAGAAGCGTATATACGCTTAAGACGAGCGTATATATGCTCCATGAGCGTATATACGCTCAAGATGAGCGTATATACGCTCCTCTAGGCGTATATACGCTCGTTTTGAGCGTATATACGCTCGTCTAGGCGTATATACGCTCGTTTTGAGCGTATATACGCTCGTCTTTGGTTTTTCGTGCCTATAAATACCCTCTTTTCCTCATTTTCGAGAAGGACACGTTACGAGAATACGGCATACGTCGCTAAGCTTCACATACTCTCTCGCTTCCTCACTTACACTCTCTTGCTACTAAAAACACAAAATACGAGTTCTAGCACTCTTTTTGAATCAAATCGTGATAATACAAGGTATAACTCTGAGTTACTCACCCAAAACCTTCATTTGCATCCTTTTAACTTGATTAATAACTATTTCGAGTTTCAGTTAAACTAATAAAATGTAGAAACCTACCTTCTAAATTGTTGCATGTAAATCCGTAGGATTAATCTTCTCATTTTTGTTTTTATCAATGTCATTTTATTTTTCGTCATTCTTAATTATTATCTTCAATACTAACATGTTTATTTGTGTTGTCTAGTGGATCGATCAAAGGCACTTTTTCGTCAATACTGACATGTTTGTTTGACTTGTTTAGCGGATCGATCAAAGGCATTTTCATTATATTCATTATATTCTAACGATTGTTTGTTGGCAGCGACAAGGTAAGGATGATGTTATATTTATATACGTATATTGTATAATATTTTGTGCCACGCTTTGTATTTTTGTCTAAATAAGACCGGAAATTATGTGAATCACATTAAAGTCAGATTAATTATGGACAACCGGTTTCTAGGCACCGTATTAATTTGATTAATATCAAGTGTTCACGATTTCTAGGATAAGTAGTCATTTGTGCATAATAGAACCCATTTTGTAATAACTTTAGGATTAGAACGCAAATAAGGTTTCAAAATTGCTAAGATGTTGTGCATCCAAATAATCGTGTTTAATGGAATTACAATGAGACTGAGTAGGAGGCCGCTACATGCGGGCGGATTGGGTCAAAGATCAATCCGTAACCATGTCCCGAACCCACGAATGTTAGTGGATCGACCATGGGGCCATTGTTTTGGCACCAACGTTTGGGCGTCTGTGATTAACCTTAAATAGCACGGTGGTGATCCCTTACTCAACAACACCTTCCCCAAAAGCACTCACGTGCGGGTTCTGTGGCTCAAGCCCACACACACAAATCGATGTAGGCCCAAGCCCCTGTGGGGTTGGCCCAGGTCTACACTTAGGACATCCATTATGAATGGAAACCGTTTTTTGTAATCGCTGCAAGAGATTGGGCATGTTATGGCTAAATGCAGGCATAAGCAGAAATAGGTTTGGAAACCTAAGACTAAGGAGGTTCCAGTGACATAGTAGAAAGACTAACCATAGGAGAATATGATGGTGTTGTTTCTCAAGAGAAAAGGAAAACATGTGATTGATACTGATGGGTTTCAGAGTGTCTCAAAGGGATCCAGAGTTCACTTATCGGCTTATAAGCAAACTACACAACTAATACCTTGAGGCTCTCACCTTAGATGCAGGCTACTTCAACTCTTGTAGCAATTGATGCAACTGTGACCTCAAATTTCGCCTAATGCTACTCAGGGGCTGACACCCCCTGGACACAATGGAATGTACGAGTGAAACCTAATTCGGTGGCCTCATTAGTTCCCGGAAGTCTATGATGATTGTACCTATTGCAAATAGTCCGTTGCGAATTATGCTCAAGTGTCACCTTAACATGCATTCTTTCTAAGCCTCATACATCCTCTATGCTAATTCGAGTCTAACGAGCCATGACTAGGCAAAAAATATTTTTCTTTTATTTATTTCAATTATTTTCGTTTTCTTTTTAACTTTAGGATTTTTCAAATAATTTATATTGGTGATCTCCATAATTTCCACTTTTCATTGCACTCCTCTCATTTTTCTGAGTTCGCCAGTAGTTTTAGATTATTTTTCCGATTTTTCTACAATTTTCTATGAATTTACAATATTTTCAAGAATCAAAATACACAAAAATACATAAAAATCAGAAAATACTTCAAAAATACCAAAAATACATGGAATGTTCTAGAACCCCCTAGAACCGTATTTTCTTGCAAAAGGGTGTCTAGATTCATCCAAAAATCCAAGAAAATCAAAGCAATATACGGTATAATACCCGTATAATCGAGCGTATATACGCTCCATGAAGCTATATACACTCCTTCGAGCGTATATACGCTCCTAGGATCGTATATGCTCAAGATCAAAGGGTCCAGAATATTCAAGCGTATATACGCTCGTTTTGAGCGTATATACGCTCGTTTTTGGTTTTCGTGCTATAAATATGGCACTTTGACTCCGAATTAGGGGGAGGAGAACACATTTCACACACTACGGAGGAGGATCACGGGAAAACTCTCTCTTTGCTCTTCATAAACATCTCTAAGCTCTTCTAAAACACAATCAAACACATTCACAATTCATTCAATTCAATTCAATTCAAATTCAATTCTGTGACACTTTGCGCATAATTCAATAACGTTCGACCGCCGCGTACAAGGTATCAACTCTGAGACTCTTATTTCATAATCGCTTAATTCTATTATAAATTAACTCATGTTAAATTAAAGGCTTGACATACATTAATCAATAACACACAATGTAGAACAATCAAATAGTTCAATCTCTGTACATTTGCAAAGATGTGTTGTAATAATTTCGAGTTCAAGATAATCCAATGTCACATTCAATGTTCAATATCCCATTTCAACACCTATGTTATTTCAATTTTGAGTACTATAATCGACCTAAAACTTTCTAGAAACTGACGTAGTAATTTAGTCGATCTATGTAATATTGTTAGTTTTGGCGTGCTTTGTCCCATAAACTTTGTATAATGTGATTATGTTTTAGAATAAAATTCTTTATAATACAATATTTGTTTGCTTAATCATAACATGGTCACATAATGTCAGATAATTTGGAAACCGGTTTAGGCACCCATAACATTGACATAATTCAAAGTGGTCACTTAGGATGGTAGCTCACTGTTTTGTTTCTACTATAGTAACCTACTATTTTTAGTAATATTAGGTTAGTGCGCTTTCAAGGTCAAATCGATAGCTACTTGTATTCAATTATTATGATATATGGAACTACAATGAGACGCGAGTAGAGGCCGTACATGCGGGCGGATTAGGTCAAAGATCTAGTCCGTACCATGTCCCCGAACCCACAATCTGGTTACTGGACCTATCTGTGGGGCCATTAGTTTGGCACCAATGTTTCGGGCGTCCATGATTAACCTGTATAGGCACGGTGGCGATCCCCTCAATTCGACAACACACCCCAACGCATTCACATGCGGATTCCATGGCTCAATTCCATGACACTGAAGTTGAGGTCAACCCCCGAAGGGGCGAAGCCTTACAACGAGTTGAATGATTTGGAAACAAATGCTAGTTAAGCAACAACTAGTTTCATCTAAAGCAAAAATTATTCTGCCTCCTTGAAACTAAGATCAATGATCGGAGCTCAAATATAATTAGGGGCTCTTTATCTGCAATTGTGTCATGGCTGGTGCATAACCGGCAATATACCTTGGAATGGTAAAGGTAGGGTTGTGATAGCATGGGACCCWGCTTGTTTTCATGTAAATATTGACCTCTGCTCAGATCAATTAGTAAATTACCTGATTATAGTTCCCATTAGTAGAGTTCAGTTCACTTGTACTTTTGTTTATGCTCATAATAAGAGAGAGGATAGGKTAAGTTTGTGGAGGGATTTAAAGCTGCTACACCATAGAATCTCAAGTCCCTGGCTAATTGGAGGGGAAATTAACACTACTCTCAGTGGTGCTGAAAGGACTGGGAATCATAAATCAAATGCTGGCATGGAGGACTTTAGAAATTGCTTGAAAGAATTGGGTATGGAGGATGTCAAGTTCTCTGGGAGGTTTTATACTTGGTCAAATAAACAAGATGGAAAGTAGAGAGTTATGACAAAAATCGATATAGTTGTTGCAAACGAAAAGTGGATTACTTGTTTTCCAACAGCTGAGGTCATCTATCTTCCTGAAGGAAGTTTTAACCACAGTCCTGGAGTATTGAAGTGTTACAAGGAAGCTACAGGACACAAGCCATTCAGATTTTTCAATATGTGGAGTAGACATAAGAATTTCATTGCAATTGTGCAGCAACACTAGAATAAGCAATTGGCGGGCTTCACCATGTTCAGTGTGACTCAAAAGCTCAAAGATATGAAGCAGAGCTTTAAGGAACTAAATACTCAATGCTATGGTGATGTTATAAAAGGCGAGAAAATGGCTCTTCAAAGACTCTTTCAGGCTCAGAATATCGTACATGCAGATCCCCAGAATACACAGGCTATTCATGAGAAATTTGTGGCTCATCAGGAGTATAAAGAAGCTCATCTCAATTGTGTTAAGTTTCTTAGGAAGAAGACTAAGACTGACTGGAGGTTGGAATAACTTTTTCATCCTTCACTCAAGTGCATAAATTCTAAGAATAGGATTAATATTATTAAGAATGATGAAGGGACTTGGATAAGTGATCCCCATTAAGTTTACCAAGCTTTTATTGATCACTTCTCAATGGTCATGAATGGTAGCAAAGGAGTCCAAGGGAAAATAAGAAACAAGATCATTCAACAAGGCCCTACACTGAATGATAGTTAGAGAAGCAAGSTCAATTTTCAYTTTTCTGATGAAGAAATCAAGCAAGCCTTCTGGTCTATTCCTAATGACAAGGCGCTTGGCACTGATGGTTATGGAAGTCTACTCTTCAAACAAGCATGGGATGTGATAGGCAGTGATGTGTGCAAAGCTGTTCATGAGTTTTTTAGTACTAGTAAACTGCTTAATTTTGTTGGTGCTACTTCCATCACTCTGGTTCCCAAGGTCATTTATCCCTCTAAAGTCACATAGTACAGGCCTATAACTTGTTGTTCTATTATTTACAAAAGCATTTCTAAGCTACTGAGCTTAAAACTAAAGCTAGTGTTGCCAGACCTCATATCTCAAACCCAAGGAGCTTTCATTAAAGGAAGAAACATTATCAACAACATTCTGGTCTGTTAGGACATAGTAAGGCATTATGCTAGGATGGCACAACTCAGGGGCACTTTCATGCTAATAGAGGATTGAGACAAGGAAACCCAATGTCTCCTCTCTTTTTCGTAATTTGTATGGAACACTTGACAAGAAATTTAAAGTATGTGGGACAGAAGAAAGCTTTCAAATTTCACCCCAAATGTGCATCTCTCCATTTGAACCACTTATGCTTTGCAGATGACCTAATGGTCTTCAGTAAAGGCACATTACAAAGTGTCCAATTGCTTATTCAAGATTTAAACCACTTTAGCAAAGTTTCAGGCCTACAGGCAAATCAGAGCAAATCTGACCTTATTCATACTAACATGGATCAGGGAGACATTAAGCAAATRTATGACATTACTGGCTTTAAACTTGGAGAATGGCCTTTCAGGTACTTGGGTGCTCCCATATGTAATAGATCTATTAAAGCAGCTGATTGTGAGCAATTGATGAATAAAATGGTGACCAGAATCAGGTGTTGGCAAAGTAGGCACTTGTCTTTTGCTGGCAAATTACAACTGGTAAACTCGGTTCTTCTAAGCATTTGCACTTACTGGATGCAATTTCTGATACTTCCTGTTAACATTTTAGACAAGATCAATACTATATGCAGAAGATTTTATTGCATGGTAGTGCAAATAACATTGGTGCAGGAAACTGAACTGGCAACAAGCTTGCAAGGTTAAGAAGTTTAGTGGGCTTGGCATAAGGGATATCAGAATCTGGAATGATGCGATTGTGGGTAAGCTTCTCTGGTAGTTTGCTAACAAGAAAGATACCCTGTGGGTCAAATGGGTCCATACAATTTATATTAAAGGGGCAAATTGGGAGGATAATAAACCTCC
>SNQN01000356.1:4387-54710 GCA_008642245.1 Bassia scoparia | reverse complement strand
GAATTGTGTTTGATTGAACATGGCCAATAGATTGGGACATGCAAAGCCAAAAGGAGCTGTTTCGTAGCTTGCCATATTGATAAACAATAACTGCAAACTACTATGATGCTTACAATATTTTGAGCTTGTTATTCATACCATGCCCTCTCTTTAAGCTATGAATCAGCGCCAGTCCATGCTAGTGAACTTTGGGTTACAAACCTATTCCAACTCTCAATAGTCTGTGCCAAAGTTTTGGCAATGAAGCTACAACTAAAGAAGATCATGGTGTATGGTCTTCAGAACGCACATTACATATAACAACACATATCCAGTATCAAGGATGCCAATGTTTGATAACCTACGTTCTAAACAGAAGCCTTTCATGAACAACAAGATCGACCAACAGGAACGTTATGTTTTGGCATAGAAAAGTCTCCAACAATGGAATGCTAATGGACTTGTACATTAGACTGCCCTATTGCCTTGTGTGTTGATTGATACATGTATGAAGTCCCTTTTGCACACCAACCCATAGAATTTAAGCATACTAACCTCTTCCTTGTTTGCATAGCAACTTCAAACGCAAACTTGCATGGTAATTATTATTGTTTTTTATTAATATTATAATTTCGCTTTTGAATTTCAATCATGTAAATTCATTAGTTTTCAGTCGTTTTGGCTTTATAAATATATTTTATCTTAAATAAGGGGCATGGTGATTATGTCACCCCAATGGTCACTTGCACTGCTTACTTAGACACTACTGCATTCCCTTCGTGGGTTCAAGACCCACTGCATGCTTAACTCCTTAGAATTAAGTCTATTATTTTGTTTTTTCCCTCTCTTAAATTTTGTTACTTTATTTTTAGTTTTAGGTAGTAATGGATTGTTAATGTGTAGTWAGATTTTCCCCCGCCCTCTTTTTTTTTGCCTTTTTTTTAGTAAGAATTCAAATACGGGACCTAGATCTACCTCAATCAAATACTTTATCTCTCACCAATAATAAAAAAAAGTCGTCCGACCATCACGTACAAGAATAATTACAAGGCTTGAAATAGGTTTTTTTTAAAAAAAGGCAAGAGATAAAATTGTTACGGAGTTGAAATTCCTATTTAAAACGAGGAATATAAGCTAAGAAACAAGCTCTGAAATCATTTAAATTTGTTATTTTACGTTATTATGTATCGCGGTGTTTGCCCTTGCGTGTAGCGGCGATGGTGATATTGGAACTTTATAATTGTTCGGTTTAGTTTCAATTCGTCTCTTTAAAATGTCATGGTCATTGTTATCCCTATCGTTTTCGATTATTTATGGTGGGTAAACAATTGCATGTAAACGAATTATATTTCCGCATATAATATAGTTTCTCTACGCACATGGTAGTTGTCACTTGATGATCTTGATTTGTAATCTTGTTACAATGTACTTAGAATTTTTTTCATTTTTTCTAGGTTACTTTTTGTAATGGGAAGTATTTTTTTATTGCAAACTTAATTCTTTTATTTTTACATTCTATAAAAAGTGTTGAACATGAGATACGAATTAGAAGGAAAAAAAATACAAAACTATAGTATGGCTTAATGAGAATCCTATGTGACTTTTGGACTTGTTGATTGTAGTTTGTTTAACTCTTTTTTCTTAATAAAATTGAAAAATTTTCCCACAATAATCCAACAACCTTTTATCCATTTTCTTTAAATAAGTCAAACTTCTGATTATTTTAGAGTAAGTCAAGCTTGTATATGTATTAACTTTTATTAAGTTGGGTAAAATTATTACCTAAAATAGTGGCTAACAGTAGGTCAATTAAATATTGTGTCACAATCTAATTGGTTTTTTTTTTTTACAAAAAACATTATTTCTCTCTTTCTCCTCGATCTAATCTTTCTCACTCCTCTTTCCTGTGAAAATCTCATTTCAGTTTTCCAACAAAACCACTCTTGATCACCGCAACAATCACAATTGGCATCGCGGCCACCTTCATGGCTACTGTGACTGCTTGGTGGTTCTTTCGCTACCCGGGCAGCTCACGCCGCCTTCTTCCTTTTTCTCCCCCTCGTTTTGTCTTCCTTCTACTATAAATCTCTAATTCTTCTTCTTGGTCTATTTGGTTGCAGTTATGCAAATACCTTAGTTGATTTCATATACTTCCTTATTATAATTATCACTAATTTAATTTTTTTAATTATTATTAAGATTTTGCAACTAGTATAATTATTTTGTTACTAATCTCTATTATATAAGTGAAGGGGGGAGGAAGATGGTGTCACCCCTACAAAATGTCCACCATACCCTTAATGACCCTCCTATGAAATCACTATCATATCCTTGATTGTTTAATTTACAATGATTTAAAAAATACCTAATCATCTCTTTTTTATTTTTCAATTTTCAATTTGCCATAAATGGTGAACAAGTTAAAAATGACATTGCTTTTGAAATTTCAATTGAATACTAATTAAGTAATGTTTAAAGTTACTTTCTTTTCTTAACATAATAAATGTGTAACAATAAAACATTGCATAATCTAAGTTACACTAATAAAAAGAATTCAATTTGATAAGATTGACACAATAAAAAGAAGAAAAAKGTAAAACTTAGAATTTTATATTAAAATTACACTAATTAGATGATATTTGTGATACGATAATTGGTGGACCAACATGGAAAATTTAGTGTAGTTATAACGTACAACCAGTTATACTATTAAATTAGTGCACTAAGTATATGTCTCACATTATTATTCGTTAATCTATATTAGTTAACCACAATTTTTTTCCTTATATTWTATTTCTTTATTTTAACATACTTCATATTTGACTAACGATGAACGAACAACTAAAAACCATTGAATTATTGATATAAGAAAAAACATACGAAAATCAATAAATATTTATTTGTTTGACACGAACGCATCGCATGCAAAAAAATACTAGTATAAATAAAGAGTTCATGGTGATGGTGACAAAACTGACAATGGTGAAGTAGAGAGGAAGAGAAAGAGGTAAGAGGACGGTGAATCAGGGGTGGATGCGGCGACGATAGCATGTACCGGGAATTGAAATCTAGGAGGAGTTGGGATGAAAGAAGGAAAGACAAAAGAAGGGATGATATATTTACTACTCCTCCGTTTTTTTTAGTTGTTCCAGTTTCTATTTTGGGATGTTTTTAAATAGTTGTTCCAAACCAATCTAAAAATACTTTTTCACATTTACCTACTTTATTTACTCTAACATTAATGACTTACCCCTTTCTAAAGTCAACTTTCATTACTTTACCTAATCTTTTCCCAAAAATTACTATTTTTCCATAAAATTTCATTCACATCATTTACTTTTACCTAACTTATTCAACTTTTTTACCCAACTTACTCAACTATTTTATTCAACTCAATCAACTCTTAAAAACCGTTCCATATGATATGGAAATCTAAAAAACGGAGGGAGTATTTATTTTTAAACAATTTTCTTTTTGATTAAAAGTCAATGTTTTCTTTTACCGGTAGAAGAGTTAATAAGTAAAAAGACTTGATTTGAAAAATACTCATACAAGCTTCACTTACTCTAACATAATCAAAAGCTTGACTTTATTTAAAGAAAATGTGTAAAAGTTGGATTATTGTGGGGAAATTTTCCAATAAATTAGTCTACCTTTTGTCTAAAAATCCCATTATATATATTATTAGAAAGATATCAATATGAATGTCTTATAGAAAGAGCATTAAAAAATTGATTGGTATTTTAATAATAATTTTTAAATTTGTAATTCATAAGATATTATCAAATGATACATTATTCAAGTTTTATTAAAAACCCTCTCTTCATTAATTACATTGACCAAAGCGTTTTATTTCTAATAATAAATTTATATTTTTCGGTAACAAAATATATTTGTTTAGTAACCAAAAAGTAGGCAGAATGAGGTAAACTCCCGCCCAGAGGTCTTATGGGTGCCGAAACCCCAAAAGAATTCCCTCTAAGCCCTCCCTTTTTGGTGATTAATGTGTTGTTATGTTCTTATTGGCTGAAAGAAAAAATATATGTGACATCGTCATACACTTGATATATGTGTATCACTATCTGTGGTACTCCACTCCCTCCTTGTAAACACGTGTAAGATGTTTACTCTCAAATTCATTTGACAACAAATTTGAAAGTTATTAGTATGATAGTTTTATCTTTATCAACTATCTTCATACTTGCCCCATATTGTAATATTAATTATTCGTAACAATGGAGTGACATTATTGTCCACGAATTAATCTTGGACTCTGTGGTACTCCACTTTTGGCTCTTCCAAAGATAGATACAATATCTCAATTTGGAATTTTTGAGGAAAATTTTTGGTTTTTGTACATTCACATAAAATTTCGTGCATATTTATGTACAAAAATTTGGTTCTAATTTTTTTTTCGTGAAATATTCAAAATCTAAGATGGATTAAGATTGTTTCTCATACTTCTTATTTTAAGGTTACTTCTCATTTGATCGTAAATATAGGGTTAGGATCCAATGAGGAAGACTTTTAAAAAGAGAAGTGTGAGAGCAACCATGATCTATAGATTTAAGATTGACGGCCAAGATATCCATAATTTTATTAGTGAATGTGAATATTTTCATGAAAAATTAGTGAATGTGACGGATAATTAAACGGTGATTGACTAATTATGTTAGTATTCGTCAAGGTAGTGTTTTGAATAGAAGTTAGCTAGCGCTCGATGCGACTCTTTTAAAATACTTGGACAAGTAACGTTCGATAGTAGCAAAAAACATTCTTCCATTTTTTTTAATTTGATTTTCTCTATTACAAATAAAACTAAAATTATCTATTGTTGAACACTTATATTCAGAAATCTTAATTTGATCAAACCGCTATTTCCATTATTGTTACTTAGTAGCGTTTCAACTACCCGTCACTACTTCCACCGCTACTATTTTCGAACACGCCCTTATGTAGTGATTGGAAAGAGAACATGATAAATTGACAATTGAAACTTGAAATAATGGATAGGGAAATTTAATTAATGTTAATGTTTTTAAAATATGTATGAAAAGAGGGGGGGGGGGGGGGGGGGGGGGGGGGAAATTAATTTTTTGCAAAATGGATGATTCATGGTATAACCATGAAAGGAAGAATTCTAAACGAGAAGAACATTTTAGGAATTTTACTTCAGGAAATGGATGAAGGAAATAATACATACTCTTATATTTATTACATGGATTGTACGAAGTATAAATATATATGTAATTTAATTTATTTAATGTAGATATTTTTATTTCATCATACGGAGTAATTGTTAATGATTTAATAATTTCATTAATCCCAAGTTGTTGTTCATGTGATTAATTGTGAAAATAAGGGTTTCTGCACACGAAAAATTACTCCTTCCATACAATTCTCCACTTTGATATTACAACTTTAAATAGTTCTTATCCTAAGCATAAACACAAGCTTAATCATTTAAACTACAAAAGTTGTGTTAAAGAAATGCGTTGATTTATTAGTTATGTTTTATTATTTCGAGTGAATGGACTTTGTTGAACTTTATTTCCTGGAGGATCATAATTGCAAACACCAATATAACCTTTGTCGGGTCCGTGACATTTTAGGCGGGCACAACCAACACGACTCGTATCGGCCCAAATAATTTGCGTGAAATGCCCGCATTCGGTCCAATCTTTTGTACACTTGCCTTCTTTGATATTAAAGTACTCTACTTCCTTAGCCCAATCGTCTACGATTCGAGCCGGTGTCCAATGGTCTAGCTTACCCCAAAACAAATTCTCCCCGTACTGGCCCAAGGAATGTACCATTGCGCAATTTGTCACCAACTTTGACGCATGTCGCCGTGCGTAGTGTGCTAGGCTACGGTCCCACATTAAAGGGGTGAGCCCATACCTGGCTCGGACGGAGTTGTGGGCAATTAGGAACTCGTGAGCCGTTGGCTCGAAAGTTTTCCATGGCTTGGATCTTATTCTCACTCGATTAACGAATTGGAAATTCGAACGCACCCTATAGGTTTGGAGACACAATGAAATGAGTAGGACATGAAGGTAAACTTCAGGGGTCCTGAATAGCAACATCTCTACAAAAAAAAAAAGAGAAAGAGTCAAAACTGTATTTGTGTTGCAATAGAATTTTACTTAGTCTTGCCTAATATTGCTTGGTTTTTTATTAGGAGTACTAATATTAGCATTTGTGCATTCAACAATAGTAATATGCCTTACWGGATACAACATTTTTCCAGCATTTTCTTGCATTAATCATTGCTTTTGAATTTAATGTTATTCTTCAACTGAGTTGTTAGACATATTGGTTAATTAGTTAATGAAAACCCAATATTTGATTGTTTAATTGGACTTTCTTAATTTGGACATTGTCTCTTTTTCTCATCCACTAAATGTTGTACACTTATTTTAGTATGTCCTAACTGTGTTATCAACCTCTTTTCACTAATACTAGCAATTTATAGTAATCATGACATCGAAACAAATGCGGTATACAACTCTCACCGACCCTATCCTTTTGAACATAAACTTCAAGTTCGATTAAGAATGAGTAATTATCATATACGATTTTTTAATCCAAATATGAACACCTTTATAAATATTATGAACATTTTTTCACATGCAATTGTCCCTATAGATTAAAAATCATCTACTATATACTAAAGTTGTGCCCTTTTTTTAGCAAATTTTTTTWAAATAAAAAATAATAATAGTAATATCAAATAACTAGTTTAGGGCCCGTGCGATYCACGGTAGTTACTAAATTTATTAATTAAAACTCTAAAAAGAGTAAAATAAATTTGTAATTTAATATTTGTCAAGATTYAATCTAAAACGATTTTATTTTATATTATTATGTTATACAATATTATAAATTTGTTATACACGGGTCCTAATATTATGTTATGCACGGACCTAGGTCCAGGACCCGTGCATGATAATATAGTCCAAGACCCCATGCATGCATGCATGGGTCCTGAAACAATTTACGATTGTGTTTTATAAAATTTATTATAATAATATTGTATGTATAGTACAGAATAATAATATTATGATATAATAAAATATATGACTTTGTCAAAATTTTGCACAAAATAAAAAGATTTCGTTTAATGTGTTATATTAGATTGATTGATATTGCAATTTTGTAAATAATTATAAATTATCCTAACAATAGTAAAAGGGAGGATGGGGTGTTACTGTTCATATGAACAGTGCACTGCCCATTTTACCCTTGTTATTTCCAAAAATTTCATTCCAACCTTGCCATAACATTCATTTTCCCCAACCTCTTCGTTGTAGTCACTACACTGCAACTTCTTCCCATCCACTTTCCCCAACCTCTTCCCATCCACTTTCCCCAATTTCTTTACGTCGCCATTTTTTGCTGGGCGAGGGACAGCTTGCGAGAGCGTCAACCAATTCATGTGAACCGCATGCAACCGATGGGGCGCGAGAAGGTTCTCAGAGGTGAGGGTTTTGTCGTCGTTGGTTTTGGAGATCGTTCATGGTGGGGATCTAGAAGAGGGTGGTGGCGATACATTACCAAGTCGGGTGTCTGCTACCCATGGCCGATTGAAAAGGGGATTGGAAGTTAATGTCGTTGTTTGGGGGCTTAAGGAGGAGTCTGGTGCTGGGTTTGCAAGTAAGAGTTCTTGATTACGGTTCATCATATTTCGGATTTCATTGTAATTAGGGTTCAAATTTCGAATTTTATTGTTGAATTAGGGTTTGATTTTTTTGTAGGTCTAGGGTTTTATCAATGAATTCCAAATTTCTAATTTGGGTTTTCTTTATTTTGATTTTGGGTTTTCGTAATGCAGCTGCTGCTGGTGACCTAATTTGGCAGAATGATGTGAATTGGGTCGTGGAGCTCCGATGATGCTTCAGTTAAACTCCGGCCCTTGTTGATGCTTCTGCTAATTCTGGTCCAAGAATGTAAGTTTTTGCTGTTTTGATTTGGGAAAGTGTTTTTTTTTCTTTTTCAAAAAGGTTGCTGTTTCATCGGATTACTGGTTGTTGTTTTGCTTCATAGAAAAAATCTGTAAGTGTTCATTTTTCATTATATATAATTTTTTCTTTGTTGGATGATTGTGTTTTGTTGGGTTTTGTTTTTTTCCTTGTTTATAAGATGATCAAGGCTTAATTTTAGTTTATGAAACTTTATGAAATTTATAATCGTTTCATTTTCAAATTTGTAGGTTTTTTTTGTTTATATTTTAGGAAAAATTCATGTGAATAATCCCACCTTTTGGTGGTCTTCCTCAATAATCCGATCTATGAGAAATCCAAAATAATCCAAGCTTTGTTGCTAATCTTCCTAAATGCACTAATTTACCGGTTACCTGTTGATCAGGTAATTAAAACCCTCTCCCTCCCTTTTCATTTAATATTTATTTATTTAACTAATTTCAAAATAAAAAACTGAAAAAAAACACCATAACCACCTCCACTTCCGACCACCCACCCCAACGCCCAACCCCACCACCACCAGACAACAACCACACCCCCACATCTCGCCAGCCAGCCACCCACACACACCCACGCACCGCCCAGCTACCACCTCCACACACCAGCCACCCACGTATCGCACCACCAACACCACCAATTTGCACCAGCTAGCCACCACACACACCCACAAATCAACCCTTGCTTCGTAATCAAACCCCAATCGAATCCAATTGATTCCAATCAATAACCCTAATTTTTTTTTGAATTCGTTTAGAAATTCAATTTGAATGGGTTTGAATTCAGTTTGTGAGAGGGGGAGGGGCTTCAATGGGTTTCGTTGAGGGGTTCGAAGTGGTGTCGCGGTGGTCTGCGAAAGGGGATTCGAAGTGGTGGTCGCGGTGGTCTGCGAAAGGGGATTCGAAGTGGTGGTCTGCGAAAGGGGATTCGAGTGGTGGTCGCGGTGGTCGGTGCAGGGATTCGAAAGGGTTGTCGTGTTGTGTGGTGGCGCAACGAACCATGGAGGGAGAAGAGTAGGGCGGTGATGAGGTTGGGTGGGGTTTGTGTGGTTTGGGCGGTGATGAGGTTGGGCGGTGATGAGGTTGTGTTGGTGGTTTGTGGTGAAGAGGAGGGAGCTGAGGAGGGGCAGGGGTGGCAGGGGGAGGGTTATTGGATTTTTTTTTTTTAATTTTAAAAAGTATTAAAAATAGCAAAAAAATACATTAACCTGCTGAAAATTAAGGCTAAACCTTCATTAGCAGGTAAACATTTCATTTAGTGCATTTAGGGAAGATTAGCWACAAAMCTTGGATTATTTTGGGATTTRTCATAGATCGGATTATTGAGGGAAGACCACCAAAAGGTGGGATTATTCACATGAATTTTTCCTATATTTTATGGGGTTTGTAAATTTCTGGATGTTTAGTCTATTTGAGTCATGGATGAGCAGTTTTTGTTACTTTACAAGTAATGAAAGTTAATGAGATAAGTAGTTATACAATCACATTTTTCAGGGAGAATTAATTTTAATGYGGTGATATAAGAAAATTGTCCACTTTGTTTACTGGAATCAGTATGCTGTTTGAAATGTACTTGTATATGTTTAAAGCAATCTAAATTAGAACATGCTTTCTTGTTTGAAGAAAATCTGGCAAGTAGAATTTGAGTTTGAGAAGTGGGTAATTATAGACTTTGCATATAAGTGATAATAGATTGTTTAAAATGTGTATATTAGTTTGTTTCATTAGCTAGGTTATTTTGTGCTTTAATCATTTAAATGGGGTATTATTTGGTCATGTTGGACAGGAAAGTTGAAAGGGATTATGTTGTAATCTTTTGGGAGGTATATTGTATGGGTGGACGATGCCAGAGCTGCGAAGTGGAGCCCGAAGATCGAAGAGGCTTGGTGATCTTCAGCAGCCTGCCCCTGAATTGAATGACCAAGGTGAAAATTGTCTTCCACCCACGCAAAACAAAACGAGGCGAAGAGGTGGTGGTAGAGGTAGAGGTGCGAATGCTGCAGCTGGTGTAGCTAAAGCTGCAGCTGGAGGTAGGCAAARTGGTGGTGCTGGTCGAGGTCGGGGTGTTAGAGTGATAGATTTAGACCCTGAAGTTCCTGGTGAAGCTGTCCCTCAAGTTGCACCAATAGGAGCTGCTGCTGCCGCTTAGAATCAAGTGGACAATGCCGCTGATAAAGAGATTGCAATGGAGGGAGGCAGTGCAGATAAACTGGTGGCTGCTGGAGAGGATGCTAACCAACAACCTGTTCTTYACAGGGTATGGTCTCTTTCCTTAGAACGGTTATYTATTTTTATGTTGTAATCTTTTGTCGTGTAGTATGGTTAGGTTGCTTACCTTTATTGCAAGATACACTGCCTCGCTATTATTGGTATACATTAAATAAGTGACAGGTTTTTATCTTAAAGTGAATGTGGATGATTTGTTGCGTCATATGTTGTTTAAATGATGCCTGGGTGGCTTGCTATTGTTACTTATGTACTTGTTCGTATGGTTTAATTTTGCATGATCTCATTTGCCGTATAGCATATTGGGATGGATTTATTGATTTTGGATGCTCTAACCAACTTCCTTTTTGTTTTTTCTATGCGATTTTATGCTTCTTTTCTACTGTTGTATTAATTGCCTTTTCAGAACTTACAAATAAGGATATTTGGATTGTCGAGGCAATGGAGGATTAATCAGCAAAGATCTTCTGTAGTGTATAATTCCTTTTATGCTCTGAGTATATGCTGATTTCAAGACTGCACTTTTCTTAAATTGGGTTTTTAAAACTATGAGATTGAATGCAGTGCTGTTGTGGGTTTTGAACGCTACAATTGCTGCATCCACTTTCGAATATAAATGTTGGATGGACTAGGGGTCTTTTTTAATCTTTCTTTGATTCTAATTATCCGCTCTGACATTTTAGTAGAATTGGCTGAATTCTCAGGTGCGTTTTGATGACAAGTCTTGACTTAGAGCAGCATTTGTTAAACTTGCTGGTTGTGAGGGTGGGCGGGAGTTGCCCTGCTATTGATCGGACATATGATTACAATCTCAGAATGTACAATGTCCGTCCTGCTGGTCTCCACCAGTTATATTGAAAAGTTCCTCTTTGCGTACAAGGGTAGTACTTTTCTGCGTTTCATATATATATTTTTGTACTCTACTTTTAAATGCATACTTATGATGTATAATCCACTCTGTACAAACATCCCACTGGCATAATGGCATTTTGTGTGTGTGTGTGTTTTTGTTAAACTCTGGCATATGTAGCATTTAGCATTTTATATGCCTTGCTTTGCGATTAAAAAGTTTGTGAATTGTGGACTTTTTTAACTTTACTTTAACTCTAATTAGATATACGCTCGATGTAGCCAGACTTGTTCGCATAGCTCCTTTGCCACAGTGTCGTGTATATCTTCGCGCATTCAATTCCTGGAGATGTTGCAACTACAAAGTTTGATTTGCATTCTATGTATTACTTGGCAAAAAGTTAGTAAGGAATGATGGAGAGGAGTCAGAATGATGGGTAATATGTGCAGTCCTTGGCGTGTTGAGGGGTAACAGATGTCTGGTTTTCCCCCCTGGTGTAAATTTGGCCAATATTTTTGATGTTCTATTGTTAAGCATGATAATTTGTGGGCAATCAATTTGTGGATCTGATTGATGTGCAGGACTGGTTGCATTCTCAGTGCGCATATAGATGGGAGGAGAGGAAGAAAGTTTTTGGAAATGGACTCCGTCCGTGGAAGGGATGGAGGGAGAAGATTTAGGCGAGGGGCACAGTGATAGATCTTGCTCAAAGGAATTAGTGGAAAATCCTTTAAACCATGGGATAGTATGTTCATCCTCTCTATCAGCTATTGAGTTGTGGCCTGAAATTTGGTTTTGATACAATTTGCTTATTGAATTTTGGTGGATTTTTTAATGATGAGCTCCGATGTTTTGTTCAGTAAGTAATAGTCATGGGGATATAATCTATAAGAGTCTTGTTCTTAGAAGTATTCCTTACGTGTTTTTTTTCTTGTAGGATAGGTGGAATGATGCTTGTTGGTGGGAATTTTGACAAAAATTGATCTATTGGCATGTGCTGGAGTAGAGTTAAGTGTGGCGATGCCATTTCGTTGAGTAACGGGGAGCTTGGCTTTTAAGGGAACTATATCAGGGAGACAGAAGTTGCTCTTGTTAGAGGATGTTTCATTCTATATTACGAGGTCTCTTGTACGGGCGAAGAGTTGCTTATGTCAATGGTGATAACTGCTAATTTTTTGGCTGATTTAATAGCAATTAAGCCCAGAGTCTTATGCTATATTCGATGTTAATGTTAATAAATTAGGAGCTTTTACTGCAAGGATGTAGTGCGTGTGAAGTTTTATATTTTTTGAATTGATATTTTGTAATTATGGGGAAATGTACTGTGTTGACAGGGATCTGCGTTAGGCTTGGTCTGGCATTTGGTATGTATGTATGTTTTGTTACTCAGCGGGTGTTCTTGACTATCTCAATGGTGGTTAGGAACTTCCACTTTTCTTATGGGTTTATCTGCTGATATCTTTATTGGGGGATGCGAGATCTATTCAATTCCGATCAGCGATTTCAAACTTGTTTTTTTTCCAACATACAAGCATCAGGTGTTTTCCTTTTATGTCTCAATTGAACATTTGATTGCATGAATATTTTTCTTGTTCTTGAATGGAGTACAAACTGGCTTTTAAGATATGACTAACTACTAAGTTCGAATTTTTTCTGTTTTTTTTTGATATCTTCTAGTAAATATTAAAGATGGTAGTGGGCTTCTATTGACTTTATTTTTAATGGATGTTCCTGTAGATTTATGATGTACTGTTTGTATGCACTTTGTTTAAGCTGAATGTTTTCCTGCATTTAGTCATAAATTATTTTTTGGCTAGTTTTGGCAAGAGTTAAGGATTGAGGTCAGGTTGATGTTTGTAGAAGATGCAATCGGGATGTACTTTTTGTGCTACAGATAATAAGAATTAGGGTAGGCACAATTGATCGTATTCAAATATTCTTTCGTTTTTCAAGTTGCAGATGTTTGTGAAGATGAGCTCAAAATCTTACTGTATAATTTGGTCAAATGTTTGGTTGTTTATTAAAGAGAATAGCCGGAAACTTTATTTGGATAAGTTTGGATTAGGTGAACTGCTTTCCCAAGTCCCAACCAAGAAATCACAATAAAGGGGTGCATAAAAAGCCTTGAAACCGTATTTTTTGACTGAAACCCTCACTGATTTGAGGAGTCTGAAAAAATATCCCATGATTGGATTCTAGGATTTCTTCGCATTCTTTGTTGTTTGTCTATAATTTCATGTTTTTTGTTTACCTGTTAGTTACTATTCATTTATTTGTAAAGCTCTAGATTTATGCATTATTGTCTGATGATGTGAGGTCGAACTTCTTTGTTTACCTCGCCTCTATATGGTACCTTTTTCTTTTCTAATATCTCTTATTATTATTGTCGTTTGTGCAGTTGAAATTTGACCTGAAGATCACAAGTAGAATCAGTGGAGAATGAGGTATTTTTTTTAGAACTGTGAGTTACATGTATTATTATATAAGATAGTCAACTTCTAAGTTCTATCTGGTGTCTGTAGAAGTCTTGCATATTTTAACTGTTATTTGTTTCTTGTTTATTTAATTTGTACATCTATTAAAGCGTAGTAAAGTCATACTTTCCGTACGTCGATTTCTACCTTAGCAGTTGTTGTAGTGGTTTGTGTGTTTTCTCAAAGGTTATGCTTATTCATTATTTGGGTTGTTGGCAATTGTGCCAGCGTAGAATTTGTGATTTGTTTTTTTTTCGCTGAGTATTATAAAATGCATTGTTCAATCTCTAGGGGCTTGTGGATTATTTTTGTTTTTGTCATTTATGTTTTTTTTTCTGACGAAGGATTTCCATGGCATTATATTACTTTGTCTTTGTCATTATTTGCACTGATATACGTTTGTTCCTATCGTTCTTTCTTTTTGTTTGATTTCTTGTGATAAAATGCTGTATGAAACTAACAAGTCTTTGTCATATTTTCATTAATGATCATTTGGAGAACGAAACAGAACATCAAACTTCTATCTTCAGGGGACAAATAATATTGAGTGAGGACAATTCTATCTGCTAACAAGGATTCTCCAGTCCTCAAGAATGGGTCTATGATTTGTTTGGAATTTTTAGAGGACAGGAAACCACTTGACTCTATAAGACTAACTATTAGTTGAAGAAATTCTAGAAGCTACTTGTAACGATCTTTATTTGGGATATAGTTGAAGACATTCTTAAACCTTTATTGGAAATAGGATAAAAGGCTGAGTTGACCCGTTGGGTTTGCGATTGATTGGCAGTTCAATTGCAGGATAAAATTTGGTTTGGTAAGATAAGGTAATGAGACGGATTTATCTGTTGATTATACTAGGTACATTGAGAGAATCTTCATAGGCTAATATTGAATAAAATTTAGAGTTAAGAATCTTGTTTTTATTAAGGTTTCTTTTGAGACATGTGTAGGGTCTTTCTTCTTGATTGTTTTTATTTTTTATTTTACACTTGTCAAATCGTTTCCCTTGTTATTTGTATAGATGGTCAGTTGTTTGTTATACCTCTTGGGCTTTCCTCCACGTTTTCCCAGCCAATGCAAGTCACTGGCTTTTTTTTGCAGGCAATTTCTGATGTTTTGTATGAGCAAAGCACTCTTCAAGTCTACATTGGTTGTGACAAGGCAAGATGTATGCTTTGTGTGCGCAGTTCAAGGTTAGAAAGCAGGAGAGTGTTTGGAAAGAGACAACATACGACAATAAAATTAGGACCAAGGAACATCAATCTTCATCTTCTTGTGGAATTGCGTAATTGGACCTCATATTCGTCTGCCGCGAGCTTAATTGTATTTGCAAGCACTGCAAACTTTATGAGATTAATCTTTATTTCAATGTTTTCATGCATATCATTGTTTTATAATTTGTTGTATTTGTATAGTTTGCAAAACTGTATATGATAAAAATTGTGAAGATGATAAAGTAGGACACGGCTGCGCGCTGCCGGTTAACTGTAAAAAATCATAGATATATAAATATAATATATATAATATATATGAGATTATAATATATAATAATATAATATATATATTATATATATATATTATATATATTATATTATATATTATTCTATAATATATATTATTAGGAAACGCTGTTTAATGAAAAACTACTAGCAATGGTCAAATGACAAGAAGCATAACTGATGTTATTTCACATGACAATACTCGACAAATTGATTAAACAAACACAGTATAAACACATACTCTAAATAAATTTCCAACAAATACTTCACCTTTTTAGATGCAACAAAGTCCCTTCTCCCTAGGCCGGGCTGTGCTTATCAAGGCGGTTGCGCAAGCAATACCTACCTTTGCAATGCAGTGTTTCAGCATCCCTATAAGCATTTTAAAGGAGATTGAACGTTTGTGCCGACAGTTTTTCTGGGGTCAGAAATCGAATGAAGTCAAAATGAACTGGATAGRGTGGAGTAAGATGCAGAAGATGAAAGATGACGGGGGGCTTGGTTTTAGGGATATGCAATTTTTCAACAAAGCGTTGTTGGCTAAGCAAGCGTGGAGGGTCCTAACCAAGGACCAATCCCTGATGTCAAGAGTGCTGAAGAAAAAATATTTTCCTAAGTGTGACTTTTTTAGTGCAAAAATTCCTAATCAAGCTAGTTACACTTGGAGATCAATTCTTTCTGCAAGGGACCTGCTACACAAAGGAGTTCGGAAATCGGTTGGAGATGGCGGGAGTATCAACATTTGGAAGGATCCYTGGGTTCCTAGTCTTCCTAACTTTCGGGTTCCAATGTTACATGAGGAAGTGGAAGGAGGCCCACAGTATGTTAAGGAATTGATTCAGCAACAGGAGTGGGATACTCAGGCTTTGGCAGTTTTGTTTTCGGAGGAAGTTGTGGACCACATTTTGAAAATTCCAATCCCCTGGCATATTCAAGGAGATAATTGGCTTTGGCATTTCACAAAATGTGGAAATTATTCTGTGAAAAGTGGTTATAAGTTGTTGTTACAGGACCGTGCGTCTGTGGAACCTGCTTGCTCTGAATTGCATGACGCCAAACAGTGGCGTCACTTATGGGATCTACAGTTACCCCCTAAGATAAAGTTGTTTGCGTGGAAATTATTTCATGATGGTATTGCTATTAAGGAATTTCTGATCAAAAGAGGAGTTAAATGTGATGCTGTTTGCCCTGTGTGTGGGGATGGATTTGAAACTGTGGTGCAYTGTTTCTTCCAGTGCAGTGATGCAACAAAAATTTGGAAGATTTCTCCCCTGAGACTTGAGTGCCCAAATGACTTTGCAGGTTCCTTCTATGATTGGTGGCTTTTGCTTGGGAAGACTTACAAAGATAAACTTTGGTGGAACATTTTCTGGAGTATACTATGGGGTGTATGGATAAAAAGAAATGAGTGGGTTTTCTCTAAAAAGAGGATGAAAGCAGAAATGGTGGTGGCTAAAGCTTTAAGTTTGGTGGGTGAATTCATGGGAGATGAGATGAAGCAGGGTGTGCAGCAAGTAGACAGGACAGCTCGGATACGGTGGAGTCCCCCTCCATCTGGTCTTTACAAGCTTAATTCTGAYGTGGCTTTTCTTGGGAATGGGGAGCTGGGTGTTGGAGCGGTGGTTAGAGACCATATTGGAGATGTGATGATGGCGCTCAGTATGAGGATAAAGGGACCAAATAATGTTGCTGTGGGGGAAGCGTTAGCGGTAAGGGAATCAATAAAAGTGGCCTGGGAAGCAGGTCTTCGCAACATTGTCTTAGAAACTGACAGCCTTAAGGTGTTCAATGCTCTTGAGAGATGCAAGGACGACATTTCAGAATTTGGGAGGCTAATCCAGGATATCAAAGCTATGAAGAATGGTTTCAGCTCTATGATGTTTTCTCACACTAAGAGAGATGGAAATGTGGTGGCTCATAAGTTAGCAAAGCTTAGTGCTTCTTTAGATGCTTTTAATGTGTGGTTAGAAGAATGTCCTTCTCAAGTTTTTCAGGCTGTAATGGAGGATCTTCCTCATTCTTCTTAATAAATTTTTAGCGTTTTTCTCGTCAAAAAAAAAAAAAAAGTCCCTTCTCCCTTGCATGACTCTAAACAAAATTTGGTTGTGTAAGATTGGGTGAACAAATAGAGAACCATAAAAGCATGCAAATATGAGAGAGAGAGAGAGAGAGAGAGAGAGAGAGAGAGAGAGAGAGAGAGAGCAACGGCAACTAACATGATTTGTTGCATCTTAAATCTAACATCCAAGTGTACATCGGTACTTTTGTTTGATCGTTTGGCCTCTGTAACAGTCCTAAATGCAGAACAGTAATGTAAATTCTGATATTTGGATGATCATAAAATGAAATAATGTAAGATTACCTTGCTGGATCATCATACATATATTCTTTATCTTAAGAATGTATTCACAATGAACAGTTTCAGTTGAAAAGTGAGCACCCCTCTTCCTCTTTCTTATGGGTGGTAAGATWCAAAATCACAGAAACCAACACAAGTAGAATACCAAGCTATGTGCTAACCAAAATTGACTCACAAACTTGAATTGGCTTGAAATTGTTGTTTAAAATGGTGTACTAATTTCTCACAAAAACTGAAACTGAAGTCCAATGAAGGTGAGGCAAAATCTCTCGGCAAAGCAGCAACAGACGACCTATTCTTAGAATTCCACTAGGCTATGCTGCTATGTCCACATTTGTTGGCTGGTTGCTTTCCAATCATGCACTCAACACCCCAGAAACCCATGGAACAACCACCGGCGCTCCAGGATGAGAGCTTCGATATGATTCAGAATACTTGTCTTTGAAGTTCAATTTGGGTTTTTCCGACTGCAAAACAGTGAAATCATGCATAAGAGTTGCATTAATATATGCTTAGTATACGACAATGAAAATTCAGGTACACTAATTAGTCTAAAATAAGTTACAGAGATGTGAACATAAAGTGACCAATAATTTTTTGTGAGAAAACTTTCAACTGAAACAACCCATTTCAACACCTCTCCATAGAGAAAGAGAAATAAAACTGAACCAATTATAGTAAACAAAAGCACCAAGCATGAATGATTTACCGCTGTTGTGCCCTACATCTCAGTCATATTAAACATTTTACATTCCGGTTGCAATGCAGAGAGCCAGACAGCCAATACCATAGAAAATTCCAAGCTCAAAAAGACTTTTTATGCACTTTTTTTTTCCACGAGAAGAAGTTACCAATTCGAAAAATACTTACATATTTCAGCCAGCACTCCTGATGTTTGTGTTCATAAATGTCAGGAGAGTAGCAACCTGTCTCCAATGGGCAATAAACCCAGGTATTACATTTCAGTTCACCAGGCTTAGCACGTCTTGCCTGATCAAAGCATGCCTGGCAACAGTCAGCTGCACTCTCTCTGTGGTGGGTCAAACCCCATTTGACAGCAGCTCCATCATAATCTGTATGAAGTTGAGCATGGCACTCAGGAGGCACGGGTCTTCCAGGTAAATAATCTTCTTCTAAATACACACACAAATTTCCCAAACTCAGTTATACAACTAACAAAATGAAAAAATTAATGCAAATATAGTTTCCTCTAAACATGCAATTGGAAGACCAAAAAGATGTGATTTTGATATGACAAAACCAACAAAAAGCATCAAATGCACAGTAAGCTAAAAGCAAAACTAGAATTTATTTTATATGCATATCAGATTGAACATTTACCTAACTCATCTATATCTGGAGGCTTATCATCATGCTCCTTGTGGGAGATTACAGGTGGTATCCATAGCCCAATTGCTTCAACGAGTAAAGACCATTTTGATTCCATGGCCTCAACTAGCAATGCTACAATCAACATAATTTAGACAAGATATTTAAGTCAAGGCAATCATATGACACTGCAAAAGATAAAGTACACAAATTATTATTGCATTTACAAAGTGAGCCATAATGCATGTTCAGAAATAGATAGCCTCACCAGCATCATTGGTTGAAATCATCAATGTCACATTCTCTTCACCGCGGATAAATAGTTTTGCTTCATGCAGTTTAGCTTGTCGCCAGTTTTCAACAACTTCTGTTATCAGAAAGTGTGAGAAATATATAATCCAAATAATAGAGCAACTATTTATGACATCATGAGGCTAAGTGCCATAGAAACCAGCAAAGACTACAACACAAGAAGAAACGGAAAGTATGAAGAAACACAAATACATTCATTTTAATTAATTCTGATGGATTAGAAGAAAAACCAAGAATCTATGTATTACTAGATCACCAAAAAAATACAAGATTTTTTTTTTCAATCAACATTCATGTATCCAAAGCTGTACCATTATGGTAATGAATGTACATTGAAAACTTTTCACTCACATAGACATTGGACTGTGTTTTGGTGAGGAAGCACAAGACATATATCTAGGGTTTCACATTTATTCACTTTGCCAAATAAAAGCTGGAATATACATACTGCAAAAGCTGGGAGGGGAAATGTAAACAAGACATGGAAACCAACAATTTGATAATTATATACCCTTGACAAGAATATAATCTGCTTGATTTTCGTAGCTACTGGACATGATATTACTATGGAGTAGCATACTTATATTACTACTTCATAAGCACAAAATTCAATGGACTTTGGAAATCACGTGATTCCTAATATAGAACACAGGTCTTCCAATTTCAAAAAAACGAGGCTATACGAATACAAGTCCTTCCACCAAAAGCAGAAAACCTTGAATCTCTGTTTGTTGTTCCAAGAAAAAGCTTTGAATTGGACTTCTCACTTTTCACACGTTTTCTGCGAGAAGATCTATCAAAAATATCTAGACAACTTTAAAAGATTTGTCAACTTCTTTTCGGTTGCTGTAAAGTTACAGGATGTATGCTTCAAAGAGGCTATTTCTGTAAATCTTTGATCAAAAAGAGAAAGAGCAGTAGCTAATTTGCAACCAACAAGAAGTGCAGACTATCAATGAGGCACTTTGTTTAATAGCCTAGTAACTCCAGATTTAAAGAACAAAATTGAAGTGGTTCTCTTTTATGAAGGCAAATCTTCTTCTCCACAGGCTGGTGGCCATGGAGTTGGACTGGAATTGAGAGGAACTTTTGGCTTTGATGTATAGTTGAGCAACTTCAATATAATGCTATTGATACAGTTATTTGAAATCGTTTTGTCAGGACATTTGCAAATGAAATTGATAACGAAAACTCAGCAGTACATCAGTTAGGGTAGTAGGTTAGAACTATAGTAAAGCTGAATATGGGACAATGGGTCTGATTTCGAACATTAGATTGGTCAAGGAGATCCGGCTACCATAATTTTTTTATATTTATTTTATTTTTAAAAAGGGTTCCCAAACAGATAAATTCACAAAGTAGTTGTGTTGAACCAAGAAGACACGACAGAACTAAGTATGGGTACAAAATCTGTCCGATCTTACATTCTTCAATCTGACATAGCTATTCATGCAAATCAGACATCAATGAAGTAAGGAAGAGAGAATTATCTGAGAAGCAAGGGCAGGACAAGAATTCAAAAGTACAGTAGAAGTTGATCGAAAAACTAATCATGCATGTGGCAATGGATAGAAGAAGAGACAACAATGACCTAATAAGTAATGGTGATCATCTTAATGAGGGACAGGAACCATTGCCATGTAGTGATCTGGGATCCTGGACATTGACGAGATGCAGACAATCAGATAATTCAGGTCATAGATGTTGACTGCGAAAGTGGATGGAGATTGATAAGGAGGGTAGTAAAATCAGGTGTAGAGTTAGTTTGAGACCAAGATGATTGTAAAGAAAGCATAAAGTGTAGAGAAGGGAGATACTTAGAAAAGTCTTACAATTATCACGCTACAGAACTCAAAATACATTAAATTTCCTTAGTATTCCAATAGGTAATTATTTTTGAAATTGTTTTACAGCATAAAATTGTGCTTGTTATATACTTATATTGCTCTTCAGTTCACTCCTGGTTTTCTAAACATGTCTAACTCAACAAGATCTACTATATATCATACACATGTTGTGTCACTGTAGAACTGTATCTGTCTTAAGTTTGTGAAGAATCAATATTAGCAAATTTGGCTGAAGCAACACTTCAATATACTATTTTTCAGTTGCACCACATATGTAAATCCAGATTCTGTATAGAATACAATACTCATGACTTGTAAGGACACAATGATGATGCATGAGCAAGAAGGTCATATTATTAGGGATCACGTAGAGTTTTGAAGGTACAAAATAAGCCTAGATAGCACGAAAAATGTTGAAATTGCAGCTGGATGTCATAAAGAGCATTAAATACTAAAAGAATGCAACATTATGATGGGAATCATTCACATTTCCGAAGGAGTAAAGAAGGGTTATGAGAAGAGACTTGGGCAATGATACATAGGATTTTGCGGATCTTTTTTATAGGATTGTAGTGAGTACATCACAAAGAACCAATGGAAGTATGGAACCCTGAAATTAGTTTATACTCCACTGACGTAACCAAGATACCTCTGTCCATTGTGTGATAATAGATTAAAACTAGACAAGTGCTAAGAATGAAATCCACAACAATTTTTCAGCTCATAAGTTGTTGACTGTCCTACTCTAGGCTCCAAATTGAGGGTGATTGGCAGCATCAGTGGATCACTCCAAATGGGCATTGCACTCTTGCTCATTTGGCCCTGAACTAGACTACATCTATTAACAATAAACCATACCATATGAGGATATGAGAACCCATGAAAGGCAAATCCAAATTCCGGTGGATCATGCTACAGAAAAAGTCCGCACAAACATATTGACAAGGCAGCAAGACTAGTTTGGAGTCTTGTACTAAAAAAAAAGATCACTTTATTATATTTAATTTTAAACTCTCTATCTTCTTTATTCTACAAACTAACTTATATAGCCTACTTAACGTCCTTAAATTTCAAGCATGTGCTTCTGTAGGATTTAATCTTAGGCTAGAGGCTTCCCGAAAATCTATGAAAAACTGTTGCTCTGGGAAGGACCAGACTTACAACTCCTGAATGATTGAATTGTTGAACATATTCTCATTGTTAAAGAAAATTCCTATGTCATCAGTAAGAATTGACAAATATCAAGAATATATTGATGAAAATTAACAAGGCCTCTGGGTGTTAAAATTTTGGTAGTGGCTGTTAGGATTTTCGACTTCCTAAAACTATTGCTATTGTTTACCTAATTTATTTGCTAGTTTGAGCGCTCAACGCATTGTCAAGATGCACAAAAAAGCTCCAATGTAATCTCATTCATAAATTATTCACTAGTACCAATAACAACTTTTGAATTAGGGCAATTTATCGAATTTGATTGGCTCTTCCCACAACCAAAAATCAGGTGGATTTGAGTACTTACAAGTTAAGATATATCAAGCATTTCATGCTCATGGGGAGGCTTAGCTCCAGTATCTGAAATTGAAACTGATATCTTTCTGATCATACATCTGATGCAACTCCACATGAAATGGATATAGTTTTATCAGATCACAAATATCACAATTAGATTAAAATTTGGCTATCAAGTATCAACCACAGTATACCAAAGCTAAGATTTTTAAATTTGTGAGAACATAAACCATGACGCCATGCTTCAAAACTTATCATATGTGAATGTAGTTGATTTTGATACTGTGTGAAAGATAAAACCATAGTATATCTCAAAACTTTCTACAAAAACGGATATTGAAAAGGATTTGTGGGGTCACGTCACGATGATAATTCAATTTTCATAACAGCAAAGGACAAGAGGTGATAACATTAGTTGGAGCCTTAAAAAATGAAGAAATTTTAAATAGATAATAAAAATATCTATACCTTTTTATATTGAAACTCTCCCCCAAACATACATGTGACACTTAGCACCTCTTAACTCCCTCCAAACTCTTCTTCCTTGTTTTCTCACATTAACTTGCCAAGTGTTATATCCTCTTCAAATTCTTTTTTTTTTTTCATTTTCACCTCAGCTTTTTAGTTGTAAAGTAACTTCTTTCACCTTTTCATTTTCTATCATTTCTTTCTAATACAATTTCACACTCATTAATTAGTCTCCTTTCACTCGATTTTCACTAGATTTTTTTTTAAAGTCATATTCTCCTTTTCTATATAAAAAAACTCAGAATTGTATGTGCTCATCTAGAGCTTCTGATCTTGAATTTGATGATGGTTGTCCACTTAAGAAAAAAATTGTTGATAAAATTGACATCGTTTGTAATATCCACTTTTGATTCTTGGTAATATTGTTTTCATGTCTCCTTCTCATTAATTGGTTTTCAATACTTTTCATTTGTTTTTCTTTGTCATTTTTTTCAATAGCATAAACAATTTAATGAGAAGGGGAGAAATAATCAATGTGCGAATACATAAAATTTGAAACATGTATGCATTTTTTTAAACGTGAATGTCCATTAAAAAAATTCAACTTGCTTTTTTTGTTTTGTTTTTTTGGGGGAAAAGGGGATAAACATAAAAAAAAAAAAAAGAAAAAAAAAAGAAAAATAAGGTTAAGGGTCGGCCAACACCGGAATCCACCAACCAGAGGGTGGTGGCCAATAAGTGAAGGTATCACAAAAGGTGGTTTTAAACCATTTCCTTTAGAAAATGTGATTTGTGACAAACACCCCCCTCCSCCCCTCTTTATAAAAGGTGGTTATTGAYAACTTTGCCTTATTTTAGAAGGAAGATCGAAATTAAAACAATATCACTCACCTCTTATAAATCATCTAAGATATGAGAGTGAGGGATACCTAAGTGATTAAAATTTAGCTCCCGATTTCAGCAGATACTGAGACCGATTTTTATCCCCGTCCTTGTAGCTTTCTTAACATAAAAGAAAAATCTAAAATATGGCATGTAAGAAATAAGTATCATTCGTGTTTAAAAAACATGTAACATATTTTGTTTGTCTTTTCCTTCTTATTTTTCTCACATTTGGGCGTTTTCATTTTTCACCTTATTGTATTCAATACTTCCAAAATTATATAAAAGATAAAGTTCAACAAAAAGTGACATCCGTGCATTGCACGGGTAAAAAAAAACTAGTTCAAGATAAAGCATTTAGTAAGTAGAGCCACAGCAACGAATTGTCTTTAAAGGCGGCCAATGCAAAATTTGAACTAGCATATAATAATGATCACCAACCATAGATAAGACGAACAATGAATGGCTTGTAATTAAGGTGATGAGAGCTGTGCTATCTATATTTGAAAAAATATAAGGGATGACTGAATATTTACAGACACAGATATACATAAAACAAGAAAACACATCTATAGCTGAGGATAACTGAATCTTTATACAACATGCAAGCAAAAGCCTTTGAAGCTCATGAATCCTGAGTGAAACTTATGCATGTGATTCACTAGACACAAAAGGAAAATCAAATGAGTTATCGTTGTTAACCCTCTATTTTAGCTACCAACCCTGTTAATAAAAAGTAATCCAGGCCGGGGGTTGCTAAACGCAACCTTACTTTACTTAACGCAACCCTCAATTCTCTCATTTTTAATATTTCAGTAATTAAAAAAAACCCTCTCTCCCTTTTTTCCTTACTTTTCTTAACGCAACCCTCAATTCTCTCATTTTTAATATTTCAGTAAYTAAAAAAAAAAAMTCTCTCCCATTTTTCCTCTCATTCTCATACTCTCACACTATTGGATGATAATATTGATTAAACACAACTTAAATATGAGATAATTTCCAAATCTTTTTGTAATTAATTTTGATTTTTTTTCCATTGGWATTAAAWACTTCGTATTWTATAAGTTACTGTAAATGAGTGCATCATGTACGATACAATACTGATCTATGTTAGTTTGATCGGTTGATGATCACTTTGCACTAATCAATTCCCTATACATTCCAGAAATTACAAATGATTCCTCTGTGAAGTTGTGATAACCACATTACACATTAGTCCACAAAACATAAACAATAGTCCCCATTTAATAATCAGATTTCAACTTAGTGAAGGAAAATGGCATGCAATTAAAATGTTAATTAAACCGGTAATGATAATATAAACATGTACTGTGACACGTGATTCTGAAGTATACAATCAGTCGGTATATTATTTTTGGAGTTTGATAGTACAGATAAAATGGCAGTTCTGTTTCACACAACTTATATGAACAAAAACACTCTACTTCATCCCAACCATATGAAAAAATCATCTTGATTCAACCCCGCTWTATGTATTATTATAGCCAATTTCAACCTAACTATATGAAATAGTACACAAACTTCACCCCAACCATATGAAATGCCCATCTCCCAATTGAATATTTAACTAAAAGTGGTTTATAGCCCTTTTTTATGTAATCATACCTTAAAATTGCAAACAATTATTGTCGAAATCAAGCGAACAAGATGAATGAAGGCTAATTATAGGATAAATCGAGCCAAATCGTCGATGAGCGACTTCGGCGAATTTGCGATGGATGTTGCTGGAATTTTTATATGGAGTAGTTTTATTAGTTGGGCAACAGAAGTAATTTAAATTGGAAAAAAAACCCTGAGATTAATGTTCAGTAAAAAGATAACAAATCATACAAGTAAACCTTGCTTGAAAATGGGATTTCTGCCATTGATGGGAGTTTCTTAAATTACTACCGTCGAAAGAATGGAGAGGAAATTTTTTTTTAAGGGAAAAATATGTTAGCGGTATTTTTCATATTTAGGTTAGTTACGGTAAGTAAGGTGAAGTTGCGTTTAGCAATCATGTTTTTAATGCAAGGTAAGACTTCATTCATTAAAAAAGCCAAACAAGTGCTGTCAAAAAAATTCAGTCCCAAAACTAGCAAAAAATAATATATAGGTTAAAAGTTACTGGTTTTGTAATTGTGACAATTAATCAAATTGCAACACTACAGTTTCAAACTCACATAGGCATGTTTACATCATATTAAAGAGAGAGTAGAGAGTGAAAGCAAGAAACACCAACCTCTTTGCTTAGTGACATTTGCATTGGCAGGTAGCGCTTTGAGCTGTTGCAAGATCTCATCTCTAATCAACTGCCTTAAATGTAGGGGTAGTTTCACAACCCGTTTTTGTTCGGCTAATACTGTCGCAAAACTCTCAACCTTTATACACCCAACGGAAAGATTCAAATCAGTCACATTATTGCAAATTACTTCAAATCAGACATTAATTAACAGCAAAAACTTTTTAAACAATCATGATTCTTCACATTCATCACACATCACATATCTCATTAGAAGCCAAATAACAAGCCTAAACCCCTTGTCCAAAATCCAAAAAAGTACCCATCAAATTCAAAACTGAACATCAGTCTTACCACTTTGACAAGCTTTATAGGCTCTGATGCTTTTCGAATTCGGACAGACTCCTCCATTCTTCTTAACTGATCTGGGGTATACTTTACATCTGATAGCAAAACCAAATCCATTATCAACATCCAATAAACTAAACACAATTAAATCTACACCTAACACTCAAACCACTTATTACATCAATCAAAACACTTATTCCCACAACAACAAATTCAACCAATCACTTACAAACACCAAACAGCATAATTTATACTATATGGGTTCTACAAGAAATACCATGACCATTAACTCACAACTATATAAATTAAAATTGACAGTAAGAAAAATTAAAGCTGAGATGAATTTATGAAAGAAATGAACTTACTATCTTGAGAAGTGTTATTGTTGGAATATAGATACACAGAACTGTAAAGGCATCGAACAACATAAAGAGCAATAACAATGTTGATTGAACAAACTATAAGAGTTGTTCTTTTGTAAGAACAACCCCATTTTCCTCTTGTATGAGCTCCAAATTCAACCCTCGCCATTTCCCACTTTCAGTACTCTTCTCAACACCCTCTTCATTTCACCATTTCTATAAAAAAAATAAAATCTTTTTGCAAATAATTCGGGTGAAAATCTTGGAAAATATATTCTGGGTATTTTAGATCGATGAATAAAATGCCCAAATAAGTGAAAAGTGAATCAAAAAGTGGGTTTGACTTGATTTCGTATAAACGGCTAAAATCTGGAAATATAAATGGTGAACAAAAACAGTAAAGTGGGTATTTTTGTTGTCAATGTGAGTAGACAAGTAGTAGATCACTTAGGGAAGAATTCTGGATATTTGAGCTTATTAAGTATAATTTAGGTGCGTTCATAAACCTGATATTTGGCAACCTTGGTTTTTTCTAAATGTATATATTAATGTGCCCCATATTAAAAAAATAAAAATATAAATTTTTTCAAAACAAATTAAATAATTGAAGTTTTTGAAATTGGGGCTCACAATGCAAAGCTAATATGTTTAAGATTAACAATTGGGCAGTCAATGTTGGTAGTTAGAAGGGAAGTTGGGAATTAACTAGTGAACTACTGCTGAATGCTCATCTTATAAGAGGTTTTTAATTGTTTTTTAAATTTGATAAACTAGCTTTTTAGTGCGTAAATAAAGCATTAACTTTGATTTATATTTTTTTCAATATGACCAAATTCTTGGTATTTGGGTTTTCTCACTATTCACAAAGTAAGCKACAAAAATCTTCAAAACATCTTTTGATATATTTTCTCCGTGACAAAATTATTACAACAAAGAAATTTTTATTAAAAAATTTAGGAAAATTCTACATGGTGGCCTCGAGTTTTACCAAAATCTACGYGGTGACATATTAMKTTTTCATAATCCACACCGTAGCCTCAAGATTTTGGAAAATCCACACCATGACCTCAAAGTTTTGGTTTTACACGTGGTGACAAAACCTAACTTAACCATGGCTCAACCACTACCCAAAACTCTTACCCATTCACCCAAGACCCCCACCAACACAGCTAGCTTAGCCACCTCGAAACTACCCCACTAACCAAGTTAGTCAGCCACCCAAACACGAACCCAAGCACCCACACAACCACCCAGCCATCTCAATTGCCACCGCCGCCACCTTGCGACCAAAATGCAGCCGAAACGCCACCCAAATGCGACCCAAATGCGGCCCAACCATTACCCACGAAACCGTCGAAACGCCCATATCACTTGCTCCCATCCACGATCCACAAAATACACCACTACTGTGTTCGATTTAAGGGTACTTCGATTTAGGTTTTTTTTAGGGAGAAATCGATTTGGAAGCTTTTAGGTTGGGTTGAGATTGCTCGATTGGTTGGGTTATGATTGGAGGTTCCGATTGGAGGCTTCGATTGGATGGCTCGATTAGGGGTTGTGATTGGGTGGCTTGAATAGGTGTATCGATTAAGGGTTACAATTGGGTGACTCAAAATGGGTTACGATAAGGGTTCAAATGGTGGTCAAATTTGTGGTGGTGGTGGACTGGTAATGGTAGTAGGTTGAGGGTGGTGGGTTGGTTAGGGTAGGTTGGTTGGTTGGGTCAGTGACGTTGGGTGGTGGTTGAGTGAGGTGGGCTAGTGAATTTCTAAGGTGGGTGAGGTGGTTAGCCAAGACTAAGGCCCCCACGTGTAAAACCAATTAAAACCTCGAGGCCACGGTATGGATTATGAAAACTTAAAATGCCACCACGTAGATTTCGATAAAACTCGAGGCCACCGTATAGAATTTCCCAAAAATTTAATACAAGCAGAAATGGGATTTATATGTTACCAGTTACCACTCATAAATTTATTTGAATTGACAAATTGTAGGTCCTATGGTTTAGGGTTATGAGGGGGATACCTCGAGGTCTACAAATGTGGAGGACAAGTTGTTGAATACTTGTATTGAGCACATTGTAAGTATATTTGGTGTAGAGGATTATGTATAYTCCAAAGATCCAATATAGGAAGTCGTCACCACAATCTTTCCAAGAGCTGCGGAACAAGTTTTTTATGCCTTGTAAAGATGCAATGCATGGCTAAGGACTCTATGGTCTAGTTGTGCATCAAAGTTATGAATTCGTTGACGAGGGTAAAGGCGAAGCAGTGCATAACATCCCCGGCATCTAGTGGCCTCTACTTGGTCTCAATTGCAAATTCACCATTGTAACATTAAACAACAATCATATTTTTATATCGTTGTCCGAAAAGCACAAACGTTAAATCTAACTAAGTTTGAATTAATGCACATAAAGACTAATGAATTGTTGTCTCTTTAAATTAGTTCAAGATTAGAGGTGTCTAAACCGTTTGTCTACAATTATCTTATTAGGTGTGATAACAAACAATTAATAGGTCTTGATTAACAAAATAAAGGGTGATTGAGAATATATACAAGAAAATCAAGAAGAATATACATAAACTCACCCTTGATCGTTTCTAAGAACAAGCAAAAAATTATAATTATAGTATCAAAAAACCCGCCTTACAAATTAAAATACTATTTATTCAAAGATAAAAGAAATTAGTAATAATAACATAGAAATTGAATTGAAAAGAAAAGATTATTTACATGTTAATGAATGTCAAACCGTTAATTAATCCATATTACTTGATTAATAGTGATTAAAAGTAAATAAAAACAAGAAATAAATAAATATAGAAAAAAGGAAGAGAGAGATGTTTATTATGATTTTTGTTGCCTCATAGATTATACCAAATGATGATGCGTGGTCAAAACAATCCTTGAATAATTGCACTTAAATTCCTAGATCTAATGTGTTTGAATGTGTTTAATTGATGACTTTGAGAAGGTTTTTGAAATTGATTTTGATGAGTTTTTGAGAGAGAAGTCGCCTAGAGCATTCTTGCAAAGTCTGAATTCTTCTAAAATGAACCAATGGGGCTTGTATTTATAGGCTTAGGATCATCTGTCAATCATGTTTTTGGGCGTAATGCTGCCCAAAAGAGTTTCCTCCTTTAGTGTGTATTTTTTCCTAAATTTATTTACTTCCTCTGTTTCTATTTACTACTCCCTCCGTTTCTTGAAATTCCTACCATACACTATTTGGGTGTAAAATATAGAAACTAATATAATATGAGAAGTGGGGTTAAAAAGTAGATTTAGATTGGAGAGAGAAACAAATAAAATTACATGTTTTAGTACATATGAGTGTATTGCAAGTGGTATGATGGGTTTCACATGGTGGATCACCACAATTAAAAAARGGGAAATTTCCTGAGGTACCACTGTAGTTARGCTAAATAGCTCTGGTACCCCTCAATTTTTTTCACTGCCTCAGGTACCCTTCAGGTGGAACTAACTGCCTGACATACCATTACTAASAAACGGTGTTAAATTTTAACCTTTTGACAAAAAAAAYCCCTTTTGACCTTTCTACCGAATTGACTGAACGCCATTGATATGGCTTCATATGAGAGTCCAACTACTGGCCCACAATCAGCAACGTATAGGTTTGGACTCACTGATTTGGTAGTTTTTTCGCCATTGATTTCTTCCTTTGGTCGCATGAACTTGGATGAACACATTTCGGATTTTAATTTTTCAGCGAAATTAGTGTTGATGAGAAGCGAGAAGAGAGAGAGAAAGAAGTGGTTAATTCAAGGGTTCCTTCTTCCGTACTTGGTAGTTCGTTCTAGACTGAATTTGCCCCATCGCAAACCCAAACCCAGGCAGCCCCACCAATTCAAAGGCAACCCCATCGTAAACCTGCCACAACCCTGCAAACTCACCACCCACCCGCCACAATCACCCACATATAGCGTCACTGCACCAAATCGAACACCTTGCTGCACCAACACTGTCGTCGCCGTCGCACAAGCATTGCCCTCATCATTACACCAGCATCGCCTCATCACCGCAATAACCGCCACTACCAACTACTACTTGAATTGGTTGCCAAATCTGTGTTTGTGTGAGGTTCTGCTCGAATTCATTCTCAAATTGGAATTTTTGCTTGAGTGTTGTTCTTGTATTTTTGCTTGAATTCGAATTCGAATTTGTTCTTGAATTATTCTTGCTGGAATGCGATTATTTTTTCCTTAGGCTAAAGCAATCAAGTTATTGAATCTGTGATTGAATCTGTGATTGTTGTACTTAGGCTAAAGCAATGAAGTTATTTTTTTCTTTTTAGGATAAAATTCAGAATTTTTTATTGGATTTTTAGGCTAAGAAATCAAGAAGAATTCATGTTGAATTTGTGATAGTTGAAGTGGAAGAGGGAGTTTAATTTGTTGAAGAGGGAGAACGAAAAAGGGGAAAACAGAGGATAGAGAAAATCGTGAAGTTAAGCCAGTTTAGAGGATGAATGGCTAACGACATTAGAGTTCCGTCACTACTAAATGTATGTTAGCTAGTTAGTTTCACCTCAAGGGTACCTGAGGCAGTGAAAAAATTGAGGGACACCAGAGCTATTTAGCCTAAGTACAAGGGTACCTCAGGAAATTTTCCTTAAAAAAATAATATAAATTTTTCTAAAATGGAATAAAGTGAGAGTGATAGGAACTTTAAGGATCGTCCAAATGAGGGAAGTGGTAGGAACTTTAAGGAACGGAGGGAGTAGCAACTTTTGCCATTTAAGGAAATATCATATTACTAGCAACTTTCATTTACTTTCCACTTTAAGTTAGAAATTTTGAATGAAATGACCAATTTACCCTTACTATAAATGCTAATGGCAATATCTCCTTTTTCTCTTTCTCTCTTATTAGTACGGGTAACATTGTCCTTTGCATTTCATAAACACAATTCGTAAATTTCGTCTAGGAGTCCGAACCCACTTGAATGTTGCCACTAAATTGAAACGGAGGAAGTATATGATTTGTAGGATTTTTGGCAAAAAAAAAAAAAAAATCGTTTCTGATTGTTTGTGATTGAATTTTGCAGTGATTTTTTGATATGTTGCTTGCCCACCAAGGAGGAATGTTCTTGTCTAGGTTCATTTCATGAAATCTTCATAAACTTCTCGTTTTGCGCGTTTTTCACTCGTGTTTGTGTTTTTTCTTTAAATTGTTTAAACTAAATTCCACTAAAAGAAAAATCGTTGAAAAAATATGGAAAATTCGGATTAATTTATTTTCTACTGTGTTAAAATTTGGAATTTTTTGATAATTTTAAAAAATGGCTTAAATTGCAAAAAGAAAATGCCTACAAATGCGTAGAAAATTCAAAAACAACTCCGAAAAAATCTAGGTAAAATGTTTTAAGAGAAAAATAAATTATTCTAAAATGAAAAATTTATTTGGGAGAATTTCAAGCACGAAAAACGACTTACGGCTTTGAGAAAAAGAGATCGTATGCATTGTTTAAAGCAACTATTCTTTAGAATTGGACCAAGTGCATCATGGTATAGTGACATCATTAATCTTAAGGAGGGGACAAATTTAGATTTTTACAAAATCCCCCCCCCCCACCCCACACTTTGTCTGTGTCTATAGAGATGTGAGTCTTACAAGACAGAAGTCAAAGTACTCGATACTTACAAAACAAAGGTTTGCTTTACCTGCACCAATGGGATATGACAGCCTTTGGAAGATCCTCGTTCCTCTGGCCTCACATTGAACTCGAACTTAAATTGTCTGCAATGGTACTTCAGGTTTGTCAATAGCAGAAGTGTTTGACAACCATGCAAATGGAATTAGAAAATTGAAACAACACACATTTATGTGCACTTGCATTCCCACAAAAGTTTGGTTTTTTGTGAGTTTGAGATTTTTATAGAATTGGAACGGAATCTTCCAATGATCACAATATTGTAAGAAGGCATCTAAGGAAGAAACATAGACCTACAACTTTAAGTAGAATTGAAATTTAAAATCTTGCAAGGATCACCACATTGCAAGTTGAAACGCGGGCCTACAACAATCCTAATGGTGTAAGTAGAACATTAAAAATCTTGCAAGGATCGCAACATTGTAAGATGAAATGTAGACCGACAACAATCGCAATGTTGTAAGTATAAGTAGGATTGAAATTGATGTTTGAATGAATGGTGACTCAATGCTTTTTCACGGGCTATTTTTTGAGGTAGTATGACTTTAATCTTGACTTTTGATCTTTAACTTTTAACTTCGAATTTTGAATTTTGACTTTGAATCGACTCGACTTGTAAGAGGCTAAGATTGAGGTCTATGAGTGGAAGTTTCTATGTCTAGACAAGAGCATGACTTTGAAATTGAATTTGAGATTGACTTTGATCTTAAGGTTGGAATGAACTAGCCCCCGGGAGAGGCTTCACTTGAATTTTAAGGAACTGCGTTGAACCTCATTATGGAGTGTTGGAACTTGAATTTGATAAGACCATGAGACTTGAACCACTTGGGGTAACTCATAATAGAAGCCCCCCAAATTGGGTAGAACTTATGTTTTGACATTGGATTAGCATTTAGCGCCCCATGTTGACTAAGTCAAAGAGTAGAAAGGGGCAACTGAAAAATAAGCTAGATTTCAAAAGATAGAAAAGTTTGAAAATTGTGACTAAGGGTTGATACAATAATGTAAAGCTAACATGGTTGGTCTTGAGATGTTGGCTCAATATTGAGTCTATGTCAAAGTTTAGACTAAAATGGGTATTTTCAAATTCTAGAGAATTGAACCACTAATTGAAACAAAACTCAATTTATTTTTATTAATTTGATCGCACCACGAGGTGAAACTACCTACGTATCCTTGCAGAATTAGACCGATTGTAGTTCATGTGGTCGTGTGATAAGTCGATTAAATACACATTCTACATGTTATATTTGATTGATATTTGTCATAATTTTCTCCATATTTAATTCTTTTGAGCTTTATGTTGAGTTCCCTAGTGTTTTGAGTGATGACAAACAGTTGCAAGAACATATATATTGGTCTGATGAATGCAGCTGGTCTGAACAGCTGAGATACTGTTCTTGGTCACTTGAAAGATAGTGACATGTATGCTAACAAGTTATATTGTGCAAATTGCTATATGTGTTTGGCATACAGGAATTCCAACTATTGAAGCAGAAAGTCCTTCGAGAAAGACTCGAGAAGATCAAGCTTATATTTCATCAAGGAAGCTTTGAGAAGTTGAAGAACATTGAAGATTATTTCTAGGATTAGAATAAGTCTTCTTGTTGTATTAGTGCATGAATGTGTTTGTTRCGTGCTTGTATTATTGGTTGATGGCATTGGGCTTCGAACTTTCTCTCTTAGAGTTGAAGGCAACTAAACCAGTTGGTTGGTTGACTTTGACCCTACAAGTTGGAAGAACAGTTATACTGTCTCAAACGCGGATTATCTTGTTCGAGCAAGAAAAGATTTTGGGAGAGTTTCTTAAAATATTTTGGAAAGTTTTTCTTACTAAATGGTTTTATGGAACTTCAAAATGTCTGGTGAGAATATAGTTTGGATATATGGTAATATGATATGCAAAATTAAAGTAAATAAGAATATTATATCATCAGAATGAAAAAAATATCTTATGGAACTTTCTAAATATTAGGGAGTGATATATCTTTATTTATTCCCTTGTAGACACCTAAAGTGTCTCCCCAAAAAGAGTAATCAGTGATGATAACATACGCTGTCCGGATGTTTCGACTAGAAAACGATGCTTTGAACCACAAAGTTGAAATACGGAGTCTACTCGGAACTATTGAGCAAAGACAAATAAAGGGTGGCAAAAATATTTCTTTTATTTATTTTAATACTTTCTATTTTTAGGTTTTCTTCTATTTTTTAGGGTTTTAAAATAATTTATACTAGTGATCTTTCTCTGATTTCTACTTTTCATACCACTGTTACATTTTTCTGAGCTCACCAGTATATTTTTAGTATTTTTTTCTGATTATTCTATATTCTCTATGAATTTTATAATTTTTCATTACGCAGGAAAATACAAAAAATACAAAAATACACAAAAAATACCCGGAAATACGGTGGAATTTCTAGAAAATCTAGAATTCCTTTGCTTGGAGAGCAAGGTGTGTCAGTGTGTGTCGAATCAAAGCAATCGATGGCAAAATCACGAAATTATAGATCGGAGGAAATACAAATAGTGTAGAATAATTGAGCGTATATACACAGGCCTGCGTATATACGCTCCATAGGCAGCGTATATAACGCAGGTCCCCTGCGTATATTACGCTCCTTGGTTATACGCAGGTCCTCTCGTATACGCTCGGATTTCTCCTCCTGTGCCTATAAATACGTTTTGCTCATTCGAGACGGGACACCACACGTCTATTCGACTTACACGTCAACTTCGTATTTACCTGTTAACTCTCATACATTTCTAATACACATACATTCTTGCAGTTTCTAGCATCAAATTCTGTTTCGATCCAATCGAGCGATAACAAGGTTTACTTCTGAGATTACTCACCTAACTCTCCGTTCGCATTCTTTTAACTTGCTTAATTATATCACGAGTCTAAATTAATTTAACACATGTAGGAAACCGACTTTTGAATCATCTCATGCAAATATGTAGGTTGTTATTCGTGTTTCAAAATCTTTTCGTTAACATTTATTATATTATACCACCTTGTCACAATTAATTATGTCATATCGTTATTGTCCAATACTAAACATGTTTTGTCTTGTTGTATCATTCGATCAAAGGAGTCTCTTTTTAGTTTTAACTTAACGATTCTGTGTTTTTGCAGACTCAAGTGAGAAGGATATACATATACATTATTATGCTTACTAACTTTGTTTCTTCATGTTTCGTTGTACATTAATCTATACACTGTATATATTGCTTAATACAAGACGTGAAATATGCGTATCACTTAAATCAGATAATCTATGGACGACGGTTTTCTATGGCACCTTGTAATATTGCAGAACAATGAAGCGATCGCCTTGTCCCATTGTAGATAGTTTGTTTGTGTATATAGTACCATTTAGTAATCTTAGTGGTTAGTTACCTTCTAAGGGTGCTAAAGATGTAAGTTTATGGTGCATCAATAACCGTGAATGAATGGAATTGCATGAGACGAGTAGACCGCTTACATGCGGGCGAATTGGGTTACTAGATTTGATTCGTACATTCCCACCCAACCTGACTGTTACTGATCGGACGTGGGGCATTAATTGGCACCAGTTGGGCGCCGTGAATAACCTGTATATGCAGCTGGTGGCGATCCCTTTCTCGACAACACTACCCCCAACGACTCACGTGCGGGTCCTCGTGCTCAAGTCCACGCAAAGCACCCGATTAGAGCAAGCCGCGTGGCCCGCTATACCGGGGGTACGGCCACATCTACTCCTATATTCTAGGGTTGCATCATAGTAATAGCTAGCTTTGTATAAATATCCATGGATATAGTAGATTCACGAAATAATACTTACCTCAGTTCATAAAAGGTTGTATTTGAGAGAAGAAGGCAAAGTTTTAAGGCTAAATCAGCAAGTAACAAATTCATACACACATGTGCGAACTAAGAATTGAGCGTTCATATACTCTTGTAAACTCAGTGAGTGATAAATTGATAGATTGTGCATATGTTTGAATCACCAACGAAGGGGTTGGTAATTGGGTTAGCTTGATAGTTCATTAGGAGCTGTGAGTTCAAGTGCGATCTAGCGACACTGGGTTGGAGTGGAGGGTGACATGTATGTGTGATCACGTACATTGTCGAGTGAGAGTTGCTTTGTTATTCGGAGTAGATTTTAATGTCAAGTAACAGGAAGGAGGACGTAGCTAGATTGGGTGAACCTCGTTATATTGGTTCTTATTATTGCTCGATATCGTTTCTACGTACTGTGTACACTTATTCGCTTACAGCCAGTCTAACTGGTCTACTCTACTAAAATAGTCACACACAAATTTTTAATAGAGCACTCAATTCACCCCCCCCTCTTGAGTACCTTCGGGAAAACCTTCTTAATTGTAATCAGAGCCTATGCTTGTCTTGTACGGTTAACACTTAGAGAGGTGATCATGAGTACTCAGAGCATGCAAGCAATTGGATACGACAGCAAAATCCCAAGTTTAATGCGAAAAGAACTATGCCTGATGGAAGAACGAAATGCAGAACATCATCATGGCGCATTGACTATGAATGTTGGATGATATGCTGAAGAATTGTCCACCGTGTCAAAGCGGATTTGATTTATCAGGTGTGGTTCATGTGAAGAAAGAAAAGTGAATACATAAGCACAGACTATAAGACACTGGAAAGAATGCAAAAGCATGTCGCATCCTACAGTAAGCCATTGTAGAGAAAAACGAGACCAACAGGATCTCAGCATGTCAGTAGCCAAGGAGATTCTGGGGATACCCTAGAACTTGCATATGAGAGGTACTAGCGAGTAAAACGTTCTAAGATGTGATTTACGTATTCTCAAAAATACGAAGCTTTTAATCATGAACAAAAACGAGAATATAAATGATTGCTTTTGGACGCTTCATGACAAATATAGTAAGTGATCTAAAAATCACTGCGTAAAGAACCTTTACTGACGAGGACCTGGTAAGGAAGATGCTCAGAAGCCTTACAGTGCTTGGACAGCAAAGGTGACTGCAGGATGAGTAAAAAGATAACTATTCTCACACGACTAGAACAGTATCGTTCCCTCATGACACATGAAGATGTTGGTGATGCTTAAACAGACCAGCGGACCAGCAAAGGCATGCATTGAACGGGAACAGTTGATGAAGATGAAGAAGATAATATTGCCATGATGGCCAAACGCTTTCGAGAAGCACTTCAGAAACCAGAGAAAATTCATGAAGGGGTTAAGAATTCTGTAACACTAAACTCTCTAATGCAAGGTTGTTTCAAGTGTGGAGAAGTTGGGACATCTCATCAAAAATGTCCAAAGTGGAAGGATAAGCAAAGCATGAAGAACGAGAAACCAGGCGTTAAAAGAGCCAATGTTGCTTCTGTTGTGGGGCAACTCAGAGTCTGATTTCAGACGAGAGGAAGACTCATCAAGAAGACAAGGTTTTGTATGACTGGCTTTCCTTGAACAATTCCCAAACCAGTGCAGTCGGAGAACAGTAATCAGAACAGATGTTCTCATGGCCAAAAACAAGAGAACCCAGTTCCACAACAGGTAGCTATCTCTAAAATTCCGTTAAGATATGTAATAGTTATGATAGAAGATAATATGCTTGATGTTGGAAACTGATGCTAATGAAATCTTGGCTTAAAGTACTGCGCTTTATAAAGAGGGTAAAAAGAACCTTTAAGAAGGAAAACAAAAAAGAATATGAAATTGCTTAGTGCTAGTTGTGATTCTGATGTGGATTTATAAGGAAAAGATTCCTCAAAAATCCAAGAAACGAATGAAAAACGTGTATGATAGTTGTTTGAACAATACAAATAACTTCAAATCTTGGAAAAGACTCGAAGATCTTTAACTCACCCAAGTTGGAACCGCCCCTAAAAGAGAACAACCGAACCTAGTAGCTAAATCAAGTGAATTTCCGGGACCAACCACACAAACTCACAAGGTTTTCTCTGGAATTAACAAAGGAGAAATTTTAACACAAATAATCTCTCCCCTCTTATTGAAGGAATTCGAACCTATTTATACCTACAAATTAATATCTAAAACTAATTAAGATATTTATGAAAAAGATAGGAATCTTATCCAAAAATATCCTAACTAACATTATCTAAAATATCTAAATCTAATTCCGATGGAAATATCCTAACCGAATCTAATCTAAAACACAGAAATATCAGCCACGCGTTATAACAACCCTAAGTTAACCTAGATATTTATTTCCCTAATATCCTAACTAATTATTAAATATCCTAACAAACTAATAAATATCCTAACAACTAAATCTAATCTATAATTAATTCGAAAACTAAATAAATTAAAATAAATAAAAATACAACATAATTAATCCTTCCAACCAGATCTTTCCAGATATCTTCACATTGATCGGAAAATTCCAGATTTTCCTAGCGTATTCATCTTTTCCATCTTCTTTCCACAAAGTTAGGAGCTTGAAATTATAATTATGAATATATAACGACCTCTTGGATTAATCTTTTGAACTTCCTATTGATCCTGATCATTTGATCACTTACAGGAATATTTGTATGCAATTAAAAGATGAAATGCTGAGTTAGAAGCTAGACCTAGACCACGTTGTAAAGTTGAAATTGGGAACAGTTAAGTCACACTTCATCAAAATGATTTTTCCGATGGATGAAGGTGGTGGTTTACTGTCCTCTGGAGTGTTTTAAGCAAAATCCAGAGGATTCAATCAACTTACTACAACCAAGGAAAGGGCAAAAGATCTTAGCAAAACCTGACCTATTGCAAAGGCTATCAAACTTCGTTATTAGATTGATGTTCAGGAATTGCATAGTGAATTTGTCAAAGACCAAAGCTGCACTTCTAATGTTCCCCCTGCTTCATTCCTGATCCAGAGTTAGTCAAATGATTGATGAGTATGAAGACAATTATTGTGATCTAGTGTGAAATTCATAGTTGAAAAAGCGTAAGAAGGACAGTTCTTCAATTGACTAATGGAAGTCTGCGGTTTCAAGCTTAAAATGGATTTTAAAAAATTGGAGAATTGATTTTAAATATATGATGAACGGAATGTGCTTTTTTGAAAAAATGCTGGAAACCAGAGACAAAGAGCTTTGAAAAGAGTCCCAAAATCATGTTTGACAAACTACTGACTGCCCGTAGCCAATCTTAGATCATATAAGTGTCTAATTCAGGGAAATAGTAGGGGTACTGGTCTAGGTATACTGCCAGAAGACATAGTTCCAAGTGGTCACCTAGAGACACTACATGGGTTAGGAATACAAGGAAGGTAAGTATGTGTCTGCCAAAAGATAATGCCATGTGTGCAATTTCTGTGGTAAGGGTGGACAAAATTTGATGAATGTTATTCATAAGAGGAGAAACAAAAGCAAGAACCAGTAAGTATTTAAGATGGATCTGGGTCAGGCAAGGACAGGAAGCAGACCAGTGATGAAGTTGGGACCCAATCCTTGATTGGGTTCCCAAACCTAACGTTTGATTTGCTTTTGCAAGGCTAAAGTGAGAGGAGTACCTATAGACTTGGACAGTGGTTGCTCAAGAAACATGTCAGACATAAAGAACAGTTTCTCTCACTTGCAGCCTATGAATGGGGGAAGATTCACATTTGGAAGACAACTTAAGGGTACTATTGTTTGCCTAGGTAACGGTCGGTACAATTCTTTTCCCATCTATTGATGATGTATATATGTGAGGGCTTTGCAGCATAATCTCTTGAGCATATCTCAACTGGTGCTGACTAAGCAATTTTAGAGAGAGTTTCAAGCTGATCTTGTCACATTAGTTAGCAGTCAAACACGGTGAACTGGTCTGCCAAGGAACCAAGTTAATTGATGTTTACATCATATCAACTTGGATCAATCCTCAAGGACAAGTCTATTTGTTTGATTGCAGTCTTGAAAAAAACCCATGACTTAGTGGTCTGGTCGCAAACATTAAGTATGTGGTGCGATAGAGTATGTTTAGAGTGTGCCAAAGCGAAAGCAGAATACAAATCATCTTTTAAGCCATATGAGAGAGGTCAAGTTACAAGCAGACCACTAGAACTGATCCACATAGATTTTTTGTATGGTCCTATGCGCGTGCAGAGCCAGAGCGGTTACAGGTATGTTGTGTTATAGTTGATTGACTACTCCAGTATACTTTGGACTCTATTCTTGGTCTTCCTAAATGAGACCTTTGAGGAGTCTCGAGGGTATTAGTAAAAACCATTTGCAAAACCATCTTAAACTGTTCCACTAGTTGCCGGGTAAATCTGATCATTTTCGGTACTTGAATTTGAGAATGCAAAGCTTTACTTAACTACTACAGGGGACAATGGAGTAAGTCACAACTTTTCAAGCTCCAGAAACTCCACAACAAAATGGTAGGTGGTAGAAAGGAAAGAACAGAACTTTAGAGGAGATGGGCCAAACAATTGCTCATTGAAAGTAGGTCTCCCTAAGAGCTTCTGGCGGAGAAGCAATAATAAGCACAGCATGTCTACATTCATAAACAGAGCATTGCTTCGTCCCATTCTGAAGGAAGAACACCTTATGAACTCCTAAGGGAAGAAAACCCAACATTGCACACTTGAGAATTTTTGGTGTAAGTGTTATGTGCAAACAATGGGAAAGGAACAATTGGATAAGTTCGACCCTAGGAGTGATGAGGCAGTCTTCCTTGGATACTCCACACAGAGTAAGGCATAGGGTCTTTAACAAGAGGACCTTGTGTATAGAGGAGAGTGTCCATGTAATTTTTGATGAATATAACATGTTCTCTGAGATTCCATAGGTTACAGATGATGATATTATAGGCTTATTGGATTTCACGAGAGAACAGTTCATTGGTCGAGATGATGCACAGGTAAGGGAACCAGACTCACCTACTGGTCCACCACCAACTGGTGATGGAGAGTCTGGTAAGAGATTTGAAGATGAAGTTGCAGAGGAAAATCCACATGAAGATAATGAACAGCAACTAACTCAGGGGGAACCAACAACAATCAAGTTGACCCCACTGAGAGTCGGGTAGTAGACCAGCGGACCACTTTGCATACCGGTTCCTCAGAAAATCAAGAGAATGCATCAGCTGAGGGGGAACATATGTCTAGTGGTAATGTTGAAGAGAATGCACAATTGAATACAGGTTTTAAAGTTATAAATATCAGTCCTCCCATCCTACTGATTTGATTTTGAGTGATATTAATAAGGGTATTCAAACTAGGAGGTCTGTTTATCAAAACTTTTGTGCATTCTACTCTTTTTTGTCTAGTGTAGAACCTACGGACTATAAAATGGCACTATCTGATCCTGAATGGGTCTTGGCTATGCAAGATGAATTAAACCAAATCCAGAGGAACAGTGTGTGGCATCTTGAGCCTAGACCAGAAGGTAGAACAGTAATAGGTACTCGATGGGTCTTCAGAAACAAATTGGATGACCTAGGTACAATAGTCCGAAATAAAGCTAGGCTTGTTGTGCAAGGTTACAATCAGCAAGAGGGCATTGATTATGATGAGACCTTTGCACCAGTTGCAAGACTTGAAGCCATAAGAATATTGATTGCTTTTGCTGCTCACATGAATTTCAAATTGTTTCAGATGGATGTTAAGACAACTTTTCTGAATGGCTACTTGAAGGAAGAAGTGTTTGTAGAGCAGCCTCCAGGCTTCGAGGATGCACTGTTCCCCAACCATGTGTACAAGTTGGACAAGGCTTTGTATGGTCTTAAGCAAGCTCCTAGGGCTTGGTATGAAAGGTTGTCAAACTTTCTGATGGAGAATGGTTACAAAAGGGGAACAGTGGACAAGACCTTGTTTATCAAAAAAAGGGGCACTGATTTACTTGTTGTACAGATTTATGTTGATGATATATTGTTTGGTGCAACTAATCAGATGCTATTTAATGAGTTTGCTGATCTTATGCAGAGTGAATTCCAGATGAGCATGATGGGAGAACTAGGATTCTTCCTTGGGCTGCAGATCAAGCAAATAGATGAAGGGATAATGATCCACCAACAGAAGTACTTGAAAGAGATACTGAAGAAGTATGAATGCAGAACAGTAAGGCATATGACACACCTGTTCCCACCTCTACTAAGCTGGATGCAGATGAAAGGGGAACAACTGTGGATGCTACACTGTTCAGAGGTATGATTGGCTCACTCTTGTACCTCACTGCTAGCCGACCTGATATCATGTTCTCTGTGGGGTTGTGTGCTTGATTCCAGAGCAACCCCAAGGAGTCACATCTGAAAGTAGTGAGAAGAATTTTCAAGTACTTGGTAGGAACAATTGATCTGTGTCTGTGGTACCCCAGAGGTAGTACAGTTGAACTGGTCGGGTACACAGATGCAGACTATGCAGGAGATCTTGTTGATCGGAAAAGCACATCAGGTATGGCACACTTCTTGGGATCATGTTTGATCTCTTGGGGTTCAAAGAAGCAAAACACAGTTGCTTTGTCCACAGCAGAAGCTGAATACATAGCTGCTACTACTGCTTGGTGTTCTCAGCTGTTGTGGATAAAGAGTCAATTGAAAGACTTTGGTGTATTATTAGATCGTGTTCCTATATTTTGTGATAATGCAAGTGCTATTAACATTTCTAAGAATCCTGTGCAGCACTCCAAGACAAAGCATATTGAGATCAGACACCACTTCCTTAGGGATAATGTGGAAAAAGGTAATGTGGAGATGTTTTGTAAGAGTGAGATCAGCTTGCTGATATCTTCACAAAACCATTGTGTAGAGAGTCCTTTTGTAGGTTAAGAGTCTTGTTAGGTTTAGTTAGATTTAGGTGAAAGGCTTCTTTTTGTTGATCCCCAATGATTGACTAGATTAGTGTTCATAGATGTATATATTGCACATAACTTTGTTGATACTATTTGTACCATTATGAAGCATGAGTAGGTGAAGTGAACTAAGTTGCCCAGAACAGGTGAATTGTTTGGGGTGATAGGACAGTAAGGAGAACATCAGATGGCCACGTATATGTTCTTGCCAAATACACATGGTTTTGGAAAGAATTGATTGAATATCCTTAACTGCTGCCAGTTGAGATATTTATGCAGTTCAAATTTCATATTTATGGGAAGTTATTTCCCTTTGCACTTCCACTTCTTTACTAACTGCCAGCTTTCCACTTTCCTGAACTCCTTGTTTGCTTAAGTATATATATCCTCTCTTTGTTTTTTTTTTCTCTGATCATCACAACTCTAACTCATCTCTCGGAAGTCTCTGTTCTCTTCTCTTTGAGACGTCTCGATTTTCATGTCAAGTTCAATCAAAGCTCAAAATCTTGTGAGAATGGGGAAGAAAGCTACTGGGCAAGGTAAGGGAAAAGGAAAGAAAGCCACCACTGCTCAATCGGAAGTGATCGTTCCGACTGAGAAGTCAGAAACATCAGTTGAAACCACCAACACCACAAAAAAAACCTCATCAGCTCCACCACTTCAAACACCACCACCACCACCTGAACAATGGTTCACCGATTCTACCACTACTCAAGCAGCTGACACCATGCAACCACCTCCACCACCACAAAATCAACCTAAAATTCCACCATCACCACAACAATCGATTCCACCACCACAAATCACCTCACCACCACCTCAAACCACAATTCCACCACCACCTCAACCTACATTACCATCACAACCCACAAACCCTAAAATTGCAGAACCCACTCCTACTTCTCTTTCAGTTCAAAACCCTAGCTCAGAATCAAAGCCAGTTGAGGTTGAGAACATTGAGAAGGAACAAGGTTCTGCTGCCAAGAACCTTACTGAAGTTCTTGAGTCTGAGTTTCTAAGGCCTCCAGAGGATCAGGAGGAAGAGGAAGATGAGGGTGATGATGATGACGTAGTCGACGTTGGCTCTCAGGTTGTTGCAGTTACTCAGGGTGCTGGAGTTACAGGGGTTGTGTTGAGGAAGTCTACTCGAGGGTCAATAGTCAAGATTGAAGACAAGGAGAAGGCAATGAAAGAGGCAGAACAGTACACTGGTACCCCCAAGGGAACCAAGAGGAAGGAACCTGTTCACCGGTCTGCTAAAGGTAAAACAACCACTTCTCCTTCTACTGTTCAGTCTTCTAAGAAAGTTGTTATGTTTGGTTGTGGATGTTCCGCTGCCCCGTTATTAAGTGTATCTACGACTCCTAAAACTTCGGGGAGCGCGAAGAAGGTTATTGGGATATTCCTGCGTCATCTGAAGTGAAACAAGTGTTAGAATTTCAGGGCTAGTTGAATCATATTAGGATTGTTAAGAAGGCTTATGTTGAGCATGTTAAGGAGTTTTATGCTAAACTGTTTCAATATCCTGATATGAGTTTAGTTAGTACTGTTTATGGCAAAGATGTGCGTGTGTCTGTTTCTTCACTGGCTGAATTTTTTAATGTTCCTAGAGATGGTTATGCTGGCTATAGTGCAGATGGTTGGCCTACTGTTGCTGGTGTAGGTAATGATGAAATCATGAAGTTTCTGTTTGGGAAGGTTGTTAGGACTAGGGAAGGGTTCAAAACCACTAGTCTTAGGGAACCTATCATGAAGATTGCATTCAATCTGTCAGAAAGTTTTGATCCCAAAATCACAGGGTAGAGGGTCAGTTAGATCATGGATATGGTTCTAATTTACCTTATGTTGAAGAATGTGAAAATAAATTTTCCTGCCTTAATTATTGAACACATGATGAATTGCAAGAATGCTCCCTCTCACTCTCTAGCCTATGGGTCCCTAATCTCTGGGATCTTGATTAAGGAAGGTCACACTCTCAGTGGTGACACCATCCCTGCACAAAAGTTCTCTCTGAAAAATTTTGCGCCAAAAGGGATTGGACATCAAGGGAGACAAGTTGTGCAATGTTGGAGATTCACCAGTTAAGAAGGAAAAGAAAGAACCTGCTGCTAAGAGAAGAAAAGTAGAGGAGACCAGTACATTTACTAATGTCACTCCACTGTTTAACAAGATTAAGAAGCAGGATAAAACATTGGAGATACTGGTGACTATGGTGCATGGCTTGACCACTTCCTTCATTGAGAGGCAAGAGAGTTTAGAGGAGAAGTTGAATGAGACTAGAAATTGGGTTGCTAGGATGAAGGCTGAGGGAACAGCAAGACAGGTAGCTGTTGGTATTGGTAGGTTGAGACCACTCCTACTGTTCAGACTACTGTTTTTGCTGCTGCTGGACAGACATCTACTACTGCTACTGGTCAGGGTTCTGTTGCTAAGGGATCAGGTGCAAAGCAATCTGAGGAATATGAAGAAATTGACCTCGAGGAATCCACCCACTCTTCTGCAGATGGAAGTCAGGATGAGGAAGACAATGATGATGAGGAACCTGAAGATGATGAGGATGATAAGGGTTCTGATCCTGATGCTTCAGAGGACGAGATAGAGGATGAAGAGGATGATGATGATGAGTGATGATCTGTTCTAGCTTCTATTCCCCTCCCCCTATCTTTTGAACTGCTTTTGGTTATCTGTTTTCTATGCCATTTTACAAGACATTATTGATGTAATTTGGTTCTTGTTTGACTCTGCTGCACTATTATTCTGCCTGTTTGCTCTGTTTTGGGATTGTGAAACTAACAGGCTTATGCAAATGGTATGAATTGGTAGTTGATGCTACCCTTGGGTTGAAAACAATATCTTGTGCATGCTCTCATTTTGTGAATACTTTTTAATGATGCCAAAAGGGGGAAAATAATTAGAAGTTCTGGAAGCCTTTGTCTAGCTTAGATTGAGTCAGTTTAATATAGATGTAGTTTAATATAGTTGAGTCAAATAAAAATCTGGATGATTCTCTTAAAGAATGTGATTCTGGATAGTTTGTTTTTAGTGCTTTCTTAGGAAATAACCAAGTTAGTTGGTTGTTTCACTTAGAGTCGAAAAAATCAAAAAAAAAAATTGAAAAAGACAAAAAATAGTCCCATTGAGATAGAGTTGTTCTTTGCATATAACTTGTTGTTTGCAGGAACTTCTCACAGTGTTTGTCATCATCAAAAAGGGGGAATTTGTTGAGTTCCCTAGTGTTTTGAGTGATGACAAACAGTTGCAAGAACAGGTATATTGGTCTGATGAATGCAGCTGGTCTGAACAGCTGAGATACTATTCTTGGTCACTTGAAAGATAGTGACATGTATGCTAACAAGTTATATTGTGTAAATTACTATATGTGTTTGACATACAGGAATTCCAACTATTGAAGCAGAAAGTCCTCCGAGAAAGACTCGAGAAGATCAAGCTTATATTGAAGATCAAGGAAGCTTCGAGAAGTTGAAGAACATTGAAGATTATTTCTAGGATTAGAATAAGTCTTCTTGTTGTATTAGTGCATGAATGTGTTTGTTACGTGCTTGTATTATTGGTTGATGGCATTGGGCTTCGAACTTTCTCTCTTAGAGTTGAAGGCAACTAAACCAGTTGGTTGGTTGACTTTGACCCTACCAGTTGGAGAACAGTTGTACTGTTCTCACAACGCGGATCATCTTGTCGAGCAAGAAAAGATTTTTGGAAAGTTTTCTTAAAAATATTTTTTGGAAAGTTTTTCTTAAAAACGGTTTTATGGAAACTTCAAAGATGATCTGGTGAGAATATATGTTTGGATATATGGTAATTACTTGATATGCAATTAAAGTAACATAAGATATTATATCATCATGAATAGAAAAATATCTTATGGAACTTTCCTAAAATATGGGGAGTAGATATATCTTTATTTATCTCCTATATTCTAGGGTTGCATCACTAGTAATTGCTAGGCTTTTGGCTATAAATATCCATGCATATAGTAGATTCACGAATAATACTTCTCTCCACGTTCTTAAAAGGTGTATCTTTGAGAGAAAGAAAGAGCAAAGTTTTAAGCCTAAATCAAGCAAGTACAATTCATACACACGAGTGCAAGAAATTGAGCGTTCATATACTCTTGTAAACTCAGTGAGTGATTAAATTGAGAGATTTGCATTGTGTTGAATCACCAACGAAGGGGTTGGTAATTGGGTAGATTTTGATAGTTCATTAGCGAGTGCTTGTGAGTTCAAGTGCGATCTAGCACACTTGGGTTGAGTGTGGGGTGACAATTGTATGTGTGAGTTCACATACATTGGGAGTGAGAGTTGCTTTGTTAATTCGGAGTAGATTTAATAAAAGTAACTAGGATAGGAGGACGTAGCCCAGAGTTGGGTGAACCTCGTTAAATTTGTGTGTCTTTATTATTATTGCTCGATATCGTTCTACGTACTGTTTAACACTTATTCGCTGCGAGACCAGTCAACTGGTCTACTCTACTAAAACAGTACACAATCAAAATTTTTAATAGGCACTCAATTCACCCCCCCCTCTTGAGTACCTTCGGGAAACCTTCACTTTACTTGTTATATATTTCGATATTACTCATCTTGGGTATTTTTGTGTTATTTTTGTAGATGTTTTACTCGAGGATTAATGAACATACATCATATAAAGTGATTTAGCATCCATGAGAGTCATGGCACAACATATTGGGGTGAATATGAGTTAAAATTAAAGAAACATCATTGTTTGCGAAAGTTCAGCTTGACCACTTCTCACTATTTTGCTCATATCTTGATATATGCTAATCAGATTGAAGTTATTCAATTTTTGTTGGAAACTCGATTCAAACAGCTTCGTAACGGTAGGTTACACGCCTTGTTTTGATGTCTGAAACTCAAGATACAGCCCTTTGAAGTGGACCCATTTGTCCAGCAAAACCAGCACCCTATGGGTTCTTGCGACTCTTGTTGCTGCCATTCTGTTTTGCCCTATGGGTACCTAGCACCCTATGGTCGTGGCCCAGCAGTGTTTTATTGTGTTAGTTAAAATAGGAAAAGGCCCATTGCAAAAGCCCAATTAGTCTTTGTTTTTTACCAGTTTATATAAATAGAAGTTAGGCTATTAGTTGGGGAGAGGGGAGTTCAGTGGGTGTTGTGGCTTCTCATGCACACTACTCCTAAATCTCCATTGTTAGTCTTCTTTTGCCTTTCTATTTATCAAATTGTAAGTACATACTCTAATTACCTTAGTTTATGATTCTTGTTTTATTAATTGATTTATGCTTATTGTTTATTGTTTTCTTTTAGTTCTTAGTTTATTCTCTAATTATGCTTGAGTAGATTTGTTTATCTAGGATTTGTTTGAACCCTAATATGAATTATATGTTATGATTTAATCCCTACTCCCCAAATTCAATTGGTTTATTGTTCATCTTTGCTAGGGTTGGTATTATTATCAATTTTTCACTAGAAATAGTACTTATTGAATGTGATTAGGTTCGTGATGAAAGTTGGCTCTTAATCGATTTTAGAACCCTAGACAAAAGTAGGAAAAATCATCACGAAAGTAGTTGATCGGACTTGCTAGGATTTTAGGATGTTATTCTCAATGTCTCTAATATGTATGACTCGATGAAAATAGGTACGATTACATAGTTAGGGAAACCATTAAGTGATCAAAAGAAATCTTTGGTACTAATATAGGGCGTGTCTATCCTGTTGAATATTTATGATTGATTTGGGGTAAGTTTAATGATTACATATGTTTATATTAGCGAGGTTACTTAATCCTAGATATTTTAGTTCTTTAGCTTTCTTTAGTTCTTTAGCTTTCTTTAGTTACTATTAGTTTCCAATTCTCCTTTTTGTTTGTTTTACTCCACTAATTGTAATTCATAGCGACTAATAATTGATTGAACATTCTCTGTGGGATCGACCCTGACTTACCCTATTACATAGTTTGGAGGATTAGTTAGGTATATTATTATCTTTATTAGGTGCGCGACACACCTATCATCATGTTCGTTATGATGGACAGCTCATTTGGAAAGGATTTTTGAGGTTGTAATGTAGGCTTTGGTAGAGGTTGTGAGGCTTGAATTGTACTTGATGGTGCATAGATGCACTTCGACGTTCGTTCAACTATCCTTTCGATTTGACTTGAGATTTTCTTTGACTTCAAATTTTCTTTTCTTCTCTTAAGTCAAAGCATCTATAAACATATATTAAAAAGGGTGTCGAACAATGTCTACACGTCACGTGTATCGCTCATTTGTTATTACGCCAAGTATCAATACTGAAAGTGCAAGTGATACTCAGGAGGGGGGTGAATTGAGTGTTGTTTGACAGTTATAAATATTTTGATTGATTATAAGAACAGTTATGGAACAGTTCTCATGCAGAGGAAACAAAATAACAATAAAACAACAACATAAAAATTTAACGATGTCCGACTTCTAATAAGTCTACGTCCTCCACTCACACTCACTTTTATTAATCAACTTAGAATAACAAAAGAAGTACACTCAATCACTTATGCACCTATGKACAAGATGATTCCCCAACACCCACCTATGGATGTTCGACCCAATCACCAACTATTMTAATTCAAATAAAGTTAATCTCCGATCAACTTCCCCAACAAACTGAACTCACAGATTGCTCAGTTACAACAAATTTTCTCTCAAAAAATGCCTGATATACCTAGAATGAGAGTAYTTTAAGACCTATATGGTATTAGGGTTTATGCTAGGTTTTGAGAGCTTGAGAGATTGAATGCTTTTGTTTAGAGTATTCTGAAAATGTGCGTGCAAAAGCTTAGGGTTTGTGTGCCAGCAAAACTACTTAAGTAAGCTTTTAGTCCGTGAATGTTATGTGATATTATGAGAGTATATTTTCCTCGGAGACATGGAAAACATTCCAAGGAAAATATACTCACTGATTTAATTTGATCTATTTTGTCATTAGCAGTAACACTTTTTAATCAACTCTTTGTACAATAAGTAACAATTTATTTTATCTATAGTATCACAATCGAATCCTTGTGTAACACTTTGTTGTATATTAAGTACCACTGTTGATTACCTCATATAACACTTTGTTGTAGTTTAAGTGTCACTCTTACCTACCTCGCGTAATACTTTATTGTGTATTATATGTATCACTATTTTTTTCTTTATGTAGCATACTACTACGAGTCTACCACTACTA
>SNQN01000355.1:144442-159132 GCA_008642245.1 Bassia scoparia | reverse complement strand
ATGCATTATGGATTAGACTTGAATTTGCAAAATACTTGAGATAGTCTAACAAGTAGACTATCCAAGTAAGCTATTATTACAAAAAATATTCAAGGAGTGCTCCTCCTTTCCTTATCATGTATACATAATTTTAATAATGTTAATTTTTTTGTGTATACTTTTCTTTTTAAAAATAGATCTGGAGCATAGAACATGCCCATATTGAGACCAAGGTGCCTAGGACATGACCCTATTCGAAGGGTCACAAGCAAAATTCAATTGATTATGAATATGGAACTACGAGACTTTCAAGTCTGTCCACTCACCAAATGGTGATTATCCCCAGTGAAGTCGCCAAAAACTGTAGGGCTGCGCCCCGCCTTAGGGGGGGCGTGACCTCAGCTTCAGTGTCATGGAATTGAGCCATGGAATCCGCATGTGAATGCGTTGGGGTGTGTTGTCGAATTGAGGGGATCGCCACCGTGCCTATATAGGTTATTCACGGACGCCCGAAACATTGGTGCCAAACTAGTGGCCCCACAAATAGGTCCAGTAACCAAAGTGTGGGTTCGGGGACATGGTACGAATCAGATCTGTAACCCAATTCGCCCGCATGTAGCGGCCTCTACTCGGTCTCATTGTAGTTCCATAAATCATAACAATTGAATTCAAAGAGCCTATTGAATTGATCTTGAAAGCACACTAATTACTAGGTGAGTTGCTATTATGTACAAACCAAGACTTCTATAATGGACAAGGCGATCACTTGATTGTTAGTCAATGTTAATAAGGTGCTTAGAAAACCGGTCGTCCATGATTATCTGACTTTAATGTGACAAACGATTAAATTCCGGTCTTGTTTAAACAATATATATAAGTGTGATAGAAGATATATATACATAAGACATGAAAACAAAGGTTAGTAAGCATGATAATATGTATGTGTGTCCTCCTCACCTTGTCACTGCAAACAATCAAATTGTTAGAATAAAACTCAATGGAATCGCCTTTCGATTGAATTGCTAATTGAGACAAACAAACGCGTTAGTATTGACAATAACAATATGTAAAATAATGAATTGTGACAAGATGATGACCAAAAACCATGGAAACATTGAAAACATTAAAAAACCTACATATTTACATGAAACGATTAAAGAGCGGAGTTTCTACATTGTTTTAATTGAATTAAAACTCAAAATAATGATTAATCAAATTAAAAGAGACAAAAGGAATTGAAAAAAGAGTGAAAGAAAGGTTTTTGGTGAGTAATCTCAGATTTATACCCTTATTTCGCTTGTTGATTCGAAAGAGAATCGATGCTTTGAATCGAAAACGAATGTGTTTTGAGTGTTTTTGAGAGAGAGAGAATAGATGTGTCTTGTGAATTGTGCGTGTGAAGTGTCTCCGAGGTGTCTCTGAAGCGTATGAAGTGAAGGTGTGAAGTCGTGTGTACCGGACTGAGCAAGGCAAGCAAGTATTTATAGGCACGAGGCAAAAACGAGGCAAGGAAACCCTGCGTATATACGCTGAGGATGAGCGTATATACGCAGGTGGGGAGCGTATATACGCTCAACCTCAGCGTATATACGCTCCTTCACTTTCCATAAGGTTTTGCAACTTCGTATGGCAATGAATGAGCGTATATACGCAGCAAATGGAGCGTATATACGCTCCTGATGAGCGTATATACGCTCATCATCTGCGTATATACGCTCATCATCTGCGTATATACGCTCAATGATTTCGTATATATTTTCCAAAAACCTCGAAATATTTTGATTTCCTCCGATTTTATTCGTGATTTCCCTTGATTCGACGCACCTAGACACCCTTGCTCTCCAAGCAAGGAGTTCTAGAATGTTCTAGAAGGTTCCACGTATTTCCGGAGTATTTTCTAATTATTCATGTATTTTCTGCGTATTCTGCGTATTTAAACATTGCAAAATTCATAGAAAATCATAGAAAAATCAGAAAAATAATTTAAAAATACTGGCGGATTCAGAAAAATGTGACGGACATGATGAAAATCAAAAAGCATGAGAATCGCCAGTGTAACTTGTTTGAAAACCTTTGAATTTATCGAGAAAACCGAAAGAAAATATGTTTGCCTTGTATGTGACCTTTGCTCAATAGTTCCGAGTATGACCTCACGTATTTCCAACTTTTGTGAGTTCAAAGCATCTTTTCTGAGTCGAAACAAACGCGAGACGCGGTATGTTTCATCACGGATTACTCATTTGGGGAGACACATTTTCAGGTGTCTACAGTAGCGTATATACGCTGCTTCACTTTCCATAAGGTTTTGGCAACTTCGTATGGCTTGGTTGAGCGTATATACGCAGCAAATGGAGCGTATATACGCTCCTGATCAGCGTATATACGCTCCACATCTGCGTATTACGCTCAGATTTCGTATATATTTTCCAACTTCGAGATTTTTTGATTTCCTCCTGGGATTTATTCGTGATTTTCCCTTGATTCGACGCACTAGGGACACCCTGTCCTCAAGCAAGAGTCTAGGAATGTTCTAGACGGTTCCACGTATTCCGAGAGTATTTCTAGATACTCATGTATTCTGCGTATTCGCTATTAACATTGCAAAATTCATAGAAAATCATAGAAAAATCGAAAATAAATTTAAAAATACAGACGATTCAGAAAATGTGAACGGACATGATGAAAATCAAAGCATGAGAATCGCCAGGAACTTTTTGAAAACCCTTTGAAACTTTGAGAAAAACCGAAAGAAAGATTTTTGCCTGTATTTTGGACCTTGCAAATAAGTTCGAGACACCCACGTATTTCAACTTTTGGATCAAGCATCTTTTTCTGAGTCGAAACAAAACGCGAGACGCGGTGTATGTTTCATCCGGATTACTCATTTGGGAGAACACATTTTCAGGTTCTACCAGAAGCCCCCACTTTGATCTGAAGTCTGAAGAGACGTGTCTCGTAAGACGAAAGTCAAAGTATTCTATTCGGGACGGAGAGCAAAAACAAGACTTCTGCGACCTTGAGTACCTTTTTCCCAGGGTACCTGCAAACAAAGGTTAGTTTTACCTGTAGCCGTTCCCGTCTTGCGGTCTGATTTGCTTGCCATGGAATTTTGTGTTGAGGAGCAAACTCAAAACCGGAAAGTGCGCAGAACTTCTGGGAGAGATTTCCAGACCCGAAATGTGCTGGCGACTTCTAGCGGGAAGATTCCCAACCCAGAGTGTTGACGGAACTTCTGTAGGGGAAGAAGATTCCAAGACCCGGAATGTATTTGCTTGAATGCTGTTAGCGGGAGAAATCGATAAGGACCGAAGATGGCTGTGCTGGATTTCTGTAGCGGTTGAGGAAATCGTAGACCGAAGAATGCTTTGTGCTGAATTTCTGTAGCGGAGAAATCGTTCGACCCGAATGCTTGTGCTGGATTTCTTGCGGGGGAAATCGTAGACCCGAAGTGTTTGTGCTGGTTTCTGTAGCGGGAGAATCGTACTTTTGACCCGGAGTGTTGCATTATGGAGTTTCTGGCGTGCGGGAAAAGTTCCAAAACCCGAAATGTGTAAGGGAGTGTGTGAAGAAGCCCCACTTTGCTGAGTCGAAGAAGAGACCGTCTCGAAGAGAAAGTCAAGTATGTCGATTTAGGACGTTCTGGCATGTAGATGGGCCCTAGCCTCGTTGGAGGTGGGCTATGTGCAATTCAGATGGTGTATGTACAATGTAATTGTTGTGGTGCAAGTGCATATGGCATGATAAGTTGTATGCATATCGCAATGATGGCTTATGGCATTTTGTAATGCAAAGTCTAATCTTAGATCTAATGCTATGAAATGGACCAAGGAAATTTGACTAAATGTTAAGATGCTTTGATTGCGGGATGGAGCGTCTCAAGCCCCCATTCGGCAAGGGATGCTTGTGATGTGCAAGTAAGCCCCCCAACCCATGGGTTGGGGTTTGGATGCTTAATCCTTCGTGCGTTGATGGTTAGTTAATGTGGGTGAGCCCCCACTTATGAGCTTTGCTTGGTGAAATCAAGTGGTGACAATGGCTAAATGAAGTAGGTGAGGCTAGTGAGTTTGTGAGATAATGGTTTTAGCTTAGCTTTTGGCTGGTAATTTGGTAAGAATGAGGATGTGATTTGATTTGCCCAAATCAGTTAACTGAGCAGGAATGCGCGAGGAAAGAGGAAATGAGTGATGTGATTGTTGATTTGCCCAATCAGATTATTGAGTGGATGCTCATGAGGAGGACTGGAGGAAATGCTGCATGCGAGCTTTGGAGAATGCCTGATGAATGCTGCAGGAGTGATAGCCTAAAGTGAGTGGAGGGAGAGACCCTTAGGTGCATGAAAGATAGCTAGAGGTTCAAGAAAAGACAAGGCTAATTTGTGACTAAGGGTAAGTGAATGGAGAATTGATGTGGTGGTAGATGTATGTTGGTTCAAAGCTCGTTCTATGATCGGTTCTACTCTAGATTTGCGCGTCTTACTTAAGGAATCAAACAATATGATGACCTCAGAATTGATATTGGTTATTGGTCGACCTTCGAGAAGAGGCTTCCTACGTATCCTTTTGAATCAGACCGTCCTAGTTCTCGTGTTTGTGATTTTGGACAATGCCTAGTGGGCTTTTGTAGTTGTAATGTGAGGTATGTGGTTTTGGGTGAAAAAGGCTTGATGAAGTGACCACGCGTGGCAGCATGTGCGTTTTTGACTTTTCTTTTGTCTTGAATGTGGCTTTGACTTTGGATTTTGAAATTGATTGCATTTTGATTGAATGCATTGAACTTCGATTTTTTTGTTTTTTTGCTTTTTTGCCCATTTATCTTCTCTTTTTTTCTTTTGCACAGTTTTCCTACACATCCGTTTGGTCAAAGGGTTTAGGCTGATGTGCTGTTGAAGAAAGATAGTGAATATAGTGTTTATTGCTCAAAGGTTGCAGGGATTTGTTTGATTGTTAGGTATGGATGGAAAAGGTATTTTGCGAGCTATGAAAGAGCCTTCTTTGGCAATGGTCCATTGCATTATGAGTCAATCATTAATTGATTCATTAATAGAAGCACAAAACTAAATGGAGGTAAGAAATGGAGAAAAGAAACTTTTTATGTCAAAAGGTTTATTATTGAGGCTATGCCAGAATTGATCCTAACCTAATGACTTAGACTCTGAAAAGAAAAGAAAAAGATACATAGTTATAGGAAAGGACTCTCCGATCTCGAATCTAAAGTAAAGACCAAACTGACTCATGTAAATGAAGAGGTTCATCTCTATGTCACACCAATGTCGAGACCTTTGCGATGTGGTAAGGCCTCGATACTTGATGATCTTTGTATTCTGGCTGCAGAGTTAGAAATGAGTCTTTAACCATCTCTTCTCGTAGAGCAGGGACTTAGGGTACGGCAGCATCCTCATCTAGCAAATATGCGTAACCCTCGTTCTCTCTGGTTAGATTCAAGCTTCGGAAGGTGTTTGGGTCTGATGTACCCTTGTATCTTGCATGAATCGTCATGGACGAATGTTCCCAAGTAGCTATTTCTTTCTCAGGAAGTGAAGAACCATTCTAATATCGGGTTCCAAGGAAGGGAAGCCGTTGGAAGCAAGGCAGAGTCAATCCCCTTAAGTTGCCATGGGTGGTCTTAACCCCTTGACATTGAACCGAGGGTTCAGTTGGCCTTGAACTTGGTATGTCTTCGGACTGAGAATCCTTCCGGCAGTTTTGTCTGCAAGGTTGGGTTCAAAGGAGGTTGGGTCTTGGTAAGAGGGGGTCGTGGCTTTTTTGCTTTTCAAACAGGGTGTCCAAGGAAGTGCTCGGGTCAAATCCTTGATCTTAGCTGTAGACTGTCTGCAGTCGGATTGAGCTTTCTTGGGGGGCCATTTTTTGTTTAGGGCTGATGTGGTGCATGAAGCTGGAGGCAGCTAGGTTTGGACTGAAGCTGACGGGAGCAAGAACGGTTAGAGGAGGTTTAGGTTTGGGACTGGGCTGAGGATAATGAAGGTTAGAGAAGGTCTAGGTTTGGACTGAGCTGGCTCACTCTTTGCGGAAGGCTTGGAGACGACTTCCCCCTGTTTCAAAAAGAAATAAACCCTTAGTGAACTTCCTTGTCATTATTGAATACATGAATGCAGATGCAATGTATGTCCTAATTCCTACTGATCATCTTTCCATAGAATGAATGTATTGAATGCAAAGGTGCCTTGTTTTTTTTGAAATTTTTTTTTTTTTTTTTTTTTTAATTTTTTTTTGATATTTTTTTTTTTTTTGATTTTTTGTGTTTTTGAAGACCAATGAATGACGTGGGAATGTATTGATATGTACATGTCCTAGTGGTTAGTCTGCCTAGTATGTCGAAGCCTGTGTTGCTCGAATCAAGGTCAAACCGTATGTGAGTCTAAAGTCACTCTAAGTGTCAAGTCTGTTCTCTACCCTAGTAGTCAGGGTCAAGACCTAAGTCAGAGTCTGCGTGGACTAAGGTCGAAGGTTTGAAGACGACTTAAGTAAGAGGCAAATAATCACTATGGGCTATGAAATGCATTGTGTGAACAAAAGTTAGACCATCGGACTATAGAAAGTGTTGTTTAATGTCTTAGACCTATACAATGGCTAGGGACCCATGACATGCACATATATACAAACACGTGATGACAGTCAACTATGGTCGGTTCTAGGTTTAAAGCAGAGAGTTGTCCATGCTAGAGTAGACTTGGAGTCAGTTTTCACCACTTGCAATTAGCGATGTTACCGGCCAGTATTCCCCTTTAGCACAGCATCAGTAACACGTGCACAAGGCATGGGCGGGATTAGGACTTCCTTAGCCATGCAATTAACCCATGCAGCCAGGGTATCCCCCTTATGTAGTCCAAGATTAAAAACATGCTCGTAGTGAGAACCAAGAGCCTAAGGCGCGACTTATTCGAAGTTTTCACATGCACAAGCAAAACCATAACGTGATGAGATGGAATTACGGTACTTTTCAGTCTGTCCACTCACCTACCGGTGATTATCCCCAGTGATCGCAAATTGTAGACGCTAGGCGCGCCCTCAGCGTATTCGGGGCGGCGGTTGGACTAATCGAGAGCTGCGTGCGTGGCTTGACCACGGATCCCGCACGTGATGCGTGTGGTGTTGATCGAGTAAGGGGAATCCCACCGTTGCCTAGAAGTTATTACGACCCGAAAAACGTTGGTGCAAAACAATGGCCCCACGTCCATCAATACCAGTCGTGGTTCCGGACATGGTACGAATCAGATCTGTAACCCAATTCGCCCGCATTGTGCGGCCCTACCGGTTTCATTGCATTCCATCATCACGATTATTTGAATGCACATAACTTACGTTTTTTAGCCTTACCTTAGAGCGTTATACCCTAATTACTATTGAGAAAGTATGTTTCTATTATGAAAGGAGACTACCTTAACTAGAAATTGTGACCCTTTGTGTTATCATGTTTAAAACGTGCCTAAAAATCGATGTCCAACATTATTCTGACTTTAATGTATTACATAATTTCCGGTCTTTGTTTACAAAATATATACAAAGTTATACACAGATGACCAATAGAAATTAATATAAAGTATATGAACTTCAATAGTATATGCAAACTCATCTTACCCTAAATTTGCAATAAAAAACAAAGGTTAGTTAAACACAAACAACGAAACCTCCGCCTTGAATCGCTATATAAGACAAATTAAAACAAATTTGATCATGAGGAAACATAGCGCAATGATCGTTCGCCTGAATCGCTACAAGAATAAAGAATCATTAGTATTGACAGGGAATAATAAAATGAAACGAGATAAAAGGAACAAAAACCAACAAGGCAAAACATTGAAACCGTTAAAGAAAACCCTTACATATTTACATGAACGATTAAAAATGAGTTCTACATTGTTAAAATACATTTAAAATCATACAATGGTTAAGTCAAATAAAAGAAAGTGAGAGAATTATTTGTGCATAATCTCGAATTGCACATCTTTGTTATCGCTTGTTGATTCGAAAGGAATCGATTTTTGAACTAAACGAATGTTGTAAGTGTTAGAGTGTTTTGGAGAGGAGAGGAGATGACGAATGTCTCCGAGAGTGTTTGTGAAGTTGTTATGAAGTGAAGGTGTATAAGCGTATATGAAGTAAGGTGTCCCGGCGGTAGCAATGGCAAGGGAGTATTATAGGCACGAGCAAAACGAGGCAAGAAACCCTGCAATATACGTTAACAATGAGCGTATATTCGCTGCTTTCCTGCGTTATATACGCCTCATCATGTAGCGTATATACGCTGCTTTTCATTTCCAATAAAGGTTTATGGCAACTTCGTATGCTTGGTGAGCGTATTACGCAGCAAAATGGGCTATATACGGATCACTGATCAGCGATTATACGCTCCACATCTGCGTTATACGCTAATGATTCTATATATTTCAAATAACTATCGAGATATTTTGATTTCCTCCGTTTTTATTCGTGATTTTCCCTTGATTCACGCACCTAGACCACCTTGCTCTTCCAAGCAAGGGTCTAGAATGTTCTAGAAGGTTCCACTATTCCGGATATTTTTAATATCATGTATTTTCTGCGTATTCTGCGTTATTTAACATTGCCAAATTCATAGAAATCATAGAAATCAGAATAATTTAAAATTACTGACGGAGTTCAGGAAAATGTGACGGGCATGGTGAAATTCAAAGCATGAGATCGCGTGTAACTTGTTTGAAAACCTTTGAAAACTTGAGGAAAACCGAAAGGAAAAATTTTTGCCTTGTATTTAACTATTCTCAATAGTTCGAGACGAACCCACGTATTTCAACTTTTTGTGAGTTCCAAAGCATTTTTCTGAGTCGAAACAAACGCGAGACGCGGTATGTTTCATCACGGATTACTCATTTGGGGAGACACATTTTCAGGTGTCTACACCTGGGTATGTGCTTAATTTAAAAGTCTTCAAATTTAGCCCTAAGAGCTTCCACCTTGCCCGGATACATCTTCATCGCATCTTCTTTAGCCTCAAACTCGCCCATTACTTGGCTAACAACTAATTGTGAATCAGATTTTACCGCGACATGTTTAGCCCCTGTAGCCAAGCACATCTGCAACCCTAATATCAAAGCCTCGTACTCCGCTTCATTATTGGAGGCGGTAAAACCAAATCTTACTGCATATTCTAGCCGATCACCCAAATCTATTTTGATTAATATTCCAGCCCCACTTCCACCTTTTTTGGAGGAGCCATCCACGAACAATTCCCATGGATTCTCTGTATTCACCGTTGGGCAGTTGGTACATTTTGTGATAAAGTCGGCCAACGCCTGAGCTTTGATCGCCCTTCGAGGTTCGTACTGTAGGCCATAATCGGCCAACTCATCGGCCCATTCAGTCATCCTGGTTGAATGATTTTGCCCCTCAATGATTTTGCGAATTGGTTGGCTAGTAAGAACCGTGATGGGATGGGCGTGGAAGTAGGGTTTTAGCTTTCTGCTCGCCACTACCAAGGAATACACAAGTTTTTCTATCATCAAATATCTTGACTCCGCCCCTCTATATGCATGACTAACAAAATAGACCGGGAACTGAGTTTTACTTCTTTCTGCGACTAATACTGCACTTAAGGTGTACTCTGATACCCCCAAATATATGAACAAAGGTTCTTTTGGTAAGGGCGATACCAGCTTCGGGATCTCCGCCAAGTGTTTCTTCAGGTGCTGGAAGGCCGTTTCCGCCTCTTCGTCCCACTTGAACGTGGATCTCTTCAAAGTTTGAAAAAAGGCCAGGCTCTTATCTGCTGATTTAGACAGGAAACGCCCCAGAGCCGCCATGCACCCCGTCAATCACTGAACTTCTTTAACATTCCTGGGGGATTGCATGTCTAGTACTGCTTGTACTTTGTCTGGATTCGCCTCAATGCCTCTTTCATCTACAAGAAATCCAAGACATTTTCCACCTCGAACGCCAAAAACACATTTTTTAGGATTGAGCCGCATGTTGAACTTTCTCAACGATTCAAATGTTTCCCTGAGATCAGTAACATGGTCAGTCTTAAGTTTACTTTTGACAATCATGTCATCTACATAGACTTCAATATTCCGGCCAATCTGATCGTCGAATATTTTATTAACCAACCTCTAGTAAGTAGCCCCGACGTTTTTAAGGCTGAAGGGCATCACCTTGTAGCAATACACTCCTTGATTGGTAATGAAGGCAATGTGTGCTTGATCCGCCTCAGACATGGGGATCTGGTGATAGCCAGCGTTGGCGTCCATGAAACTAAAGAGGGCATGCCCTGCAGTAGAATCAACAAGCTTATCAATTTTGGGAAGTGGATAATCATCCTTCGGACAGGCCTTGTTAAGGTCTGTAAAATCCACGCACATTCGTCACGTACCATTTGGCTTTTTGACTAACACAACGTTAGCCAGCCATTCGGTGTATTGGCATTCTCGAATGAACCTTACTTCGAGCAGCTCCTTTACTTCCGCGACTGCAGCCTGACATCGTTCTCGCCCTTGATGACGTAATTTTTGTTTAACCGGTTTGTAACCCTCCTTGATTCCTAACTTGTGCTGCATTATCTCCGGAGAGATACCTGGCATCTCATTCGCCGTGAAAGCAAACACATCCCGGTATTCGCGCAGAACGCCAATGATTTGAGCCTTCAACTCCTTTTCCAAATTTTCCCCAACTCGTACTGTATGGGCTGGATTTTCGTCAATCATTACTTCCTCATGGCTATCGACAGGTCGTGGGCGAGAATAATGCTTCGGATTTTCGGAAATGTATACATCAATCGGGGCCGCCGCGGTGTCACGCTCACTTTCYTTTCTCTTTCTACTACTGGATGGGGAATTCTCTGTTATTACCCCCCGCAGGCTGTTAACGTAGCACTCCCTTGCTGACTTCTGATCGCCATAGAGCTTCCCTACTCCTCCGTTATCTGTTTCAAACTGCAGCAGTAGCTGGTATGTGGAGATCGCCGCCTTTACTTGGTTAAGTAAGGGGTGCCCAATGATAACATTGTATGGCAAGGGGATATCAACAACGATGAACTTAATCATCAACGAACGCCAATCTCCCTTCTCGCCCAGTCGTACTGGCAAGCGAATCRTGCCCTTTGAATACACATTCTGCCCGCCAAAGCCTACCAACGGTTGGGACAAAGGCTCGAGCTTTTCATCGCCACACTTCAATTGCTTGAGGCACTCATAAGTATTAATGTCTGAAGAACTTCCCGTCGAACTCTTGCATTCGCCACCTTTAACTCAATGACCAACGGATCATCATGTGGTAAACTAACTGGGTTGGAGGATTTGTTGTCAAAAACCATGGTTGGACAAGGCGGTGGGGAGGATTTTTCTGCATCCATTGCCTAGTGCCTTAGTTCATATAAGTGCTGCTTTCTTCCTCTGTTTTTGGGGCCACCTTATGCCAATCCACCAGCAATTACTTCCACCATAACGTCAGTGTCATCGCTATTAGCTGGCTTTTTCTTCTTTGCATTGTCTTTGTTAACATATTTGTTGAGCTTGCCTTCATCAGCCAACTTATCCAAGGCCCTTTTTAACTCGTGACAATTYCGAGTGGTATGACCACAATCCCTGTGGTATTCACACCATAAATTCTTGTTCCTCCGATTTTCCGATGCTTGAATAGGTCGGGGCTTTGGGAGCAGATTGCTCTCCTTTATGTCGAGAAAAATCTCTCTTCTGTTCACATTATATCTGGGATCTACGTCATCATCTCGCCATTTTCTCTTCTTATCGCCCCCTGGATTATCATCCCTGCGGTCGCCATTGCGCTGATCGCCTATGGAGCGATCTCTTTAATCATTTTCAGCCTTCTTCTTATTGGGGGGATCGCCCTGATTTGCTTCTGAAGCACGAATGTAGCTTTGCGCCATTTCCATGGCCGTTGAATACGTCTTAGATCATTAGATCCTACTTAAAACGCCCTGGATGCAGTTCAGTCAACAGGGACGCAAAAGCAACCGCATCTTCCAAGTTCGAAATCTTTAAGGACTCCGCATTGAATCGTTTTATGTAATCTTTCAAGCTTTCACCTGGTTCTTGTTTGCAGCTCATTAAGGCTATAGTTGTAACCTCATGGCGTTTTGCAGCAATAAACTGCTGTCGAAATAGGGCTTCCAACACTRTAAAATTCGTGATAGATCCCGAAGGAAGTTCGCTAAACCAGGTGAGCGCCATGCCTTTTAAGGCAGTGGGAAAAAACTTGCACCATTTGGCTTCACACTCCGTCTGAACGCCCATCTGTGCCTTGTAGGCGGCCATATGATCATCGGAATCAGTAGTTCCATCGAACGGATCCAATGTTGGAATTTGCACCTTCCTTCTATCAACGGTATCAAGAATCTCTCTGCTGAGAGGTGTCCGAGAAGTAAGAATCCCTCGGGGAACACTTTCAGCCACAGTCTYAGATGTCTCTTCGTTTGAGCTCTCTCGGGGTGAACGTCTATGCCTCCTAGACCGGTGAGTTGTAGTTCTTCGAGTCGGTGATCGGCGGGTCGCACGTCTCCTGGTGGGAGAATGGCGAGAGGGTGATCGCCTAGTTGGCGAACGCCGAGTTGGTGATCGCCGAGGGGTAGACGACCGCCTTGGTGAATGGAATCTGCTTGTTTCCCCGTGCTCTCGCCTCCAATTGTTGATTATCTCCCGTGCATCGCAAATAACTGTTGTGGTCGCCCTACTCCTGGGCGCCACCTCAAGTCCATCACGCCTAGATCCAGGAGTAGGTGATGAACRCTGCGGCACCGTGACCCTCGATTGAACTCTGCTGGTCTCCCTGGGACTTGGAGCAGGCGAAGGATGAGGGTGCCGTGCAGATTCTCGAGATCTGCTGGCAAAATTGAACGGACCACGAAGGCTCCGGACAATTTGTCCCCCATCTGCCACAGGCTCCCCGTGTCCATTATTTACTGGCTCTGCACGGATCGGAGGCACTTGCTCCGGGACTGGCATTGGCCTAGGATTTTCTTGAGGCGCCCCTGGAATAACTCGCTCCAAATCAGCAAAATGAGCGTCGAGTCCTCTGATGAGTGCCGAAAACTGACTGATCAATTTTGCTGATGTCATTAATTCTCTCCTCGTCACCACTTCTGGCGGTTGAACTGCTTCTTGATGTTGAGACTAAACATCAGCAGAATTTCTGACATTTGTTTCTGACGCTGCTGGTGATTCAGCATCTGTGTTTCTGCGACTTCTTGTTACGCGTGCCATCATTGACTTTCTTGATCTTGTCCCCACAGACGGCACACTTGTTCAAGGTCTCGAAAACCTAGAATCTAAAAACAGGGATTAAAATCTTGATTGTCAGTTCAGTGATTGTTTCGCCGGAAACTCGTCGGAAATTCGCCGAAATGCACGTCAGGTTCCCTGAGAGAAAGAGAAAAGCAATCAAGGGCCAGGATGTACCCTGGACCACCTCCGTGCTTAAGTCAGCAAGGGAGGGAGAATCGAAAGTAAAGAAAGAAGAGAGAGAAGAGTGAGGGGACAGAGAAGAGAGAGAGAGAGAGAGAGAGAGTTTAGAGAGAATGTGTACTGGTGTCAGAAATCTCAAAAGTTGGTCCCTTGATCATGTGATCCTCAGTCCTATTTATAGGCAACGTGAGGGTAAGATCGTAATTTTGCCAAGAGCTAGAAGAATCTGGAATATCTTCTAACTGAATTCTGTTAGGCTGCTTCCTTAAGAAGCTACTTCTTGTTGACTAGTCAACTCAATTTATAATGGCCTTTCTGTAATTATTCATTGGGTCTGGCCCAGTTTCAGGTGGGCCGGAACAGTTGTGTTTGGGAAGATAGATTTCATTTCAAATGCATCATCTGAATTATGRAATTTGAGTATTTCAAATGACATGGTTTACCTTGTTATTTGAAATCTCTACCTTCATGGCTTATTACTAAAATTTAGGCAAATTATTCATTTGAAATTTTTGAAAATCCAAACACGATAATTATCCCAATTATAAAATTTCATTTGAAATTCTAAAATACAAACACACCATTAAATGTAAATATTTAGGCCGAGCTATAGTCTCGGAGCTTTTCCTTCTACTCCGTTGTTCGTAATTAAATTACAAGACTTTGATTTATACGAGTACACATAACGACGAGAATCTAGGGATCATATAAATCCTTGTTCATTGACTCATTCACATGCAAATAGAATACAGTAGTATTATATGGAAAGATTTATTGGATTATAATTATATAACCTAACATCTATTATTAGCGGTTAATCAATCTACTAAGTGGACGTAACTAACTCATTAAAGTCCATTCATTAGAGGCTAACCGTTAATGGTCGCACCATCATATGRCCATGCATGATTCTCGGCATGTATGTCACGTTGACGCCGACCTACCTACATCGATTTTATGACCAAGTCACATATATATAAAATCAACTATCCCCTATTTTATAAGTATAATAATATAATAATATAATTTAATATATTTTTTATTTCATGAGTTTCCACCACATTTAGCGAGTGAATTGAACTAATCAATATCCTACGAGAATTTGCATGTGTGTCACAGTGGGTAGCATCCACTCTTAACAGAGGATTTCAATTTTTAATGCTTGATTTTGAGACGTTGATTAAGAAACTCAAGACTCTTATGCGCTCAAGCCAACCCTAAACCCAGTTGGTACAAGTATATATTTTTATGCTTCGTATATAGGTATACATAATAAATATATGCATGCATATAATGAGAATGC
>SNQN01000355.1:111711-144417 GCA_008642245.1 Bassia scoparia | reverse complement strand
TACAACACACCATTAAATGTAAAATATTTAGGCCGAGCTATAGTCTCGAGCTTTTCCTTCTACTCCGTTGTTCGTAATTAAATTACACAGACTTTGATTTATTACGATACACATAACGACGAGAATCTAGGGATCATATAAATCCTTGTTCATTGACTCATTCACATGCAAATAGAAATACAGTAGTATTATTATGGAAAGATTTATGGATTATAATTATATAACTAACAAATCTATTATAGCGGTTAATCAATCTACTAAGTGACTAACTAACTCATTAAAGTCCATTCATTAGAGGCTAACCGTTAATGGTCCACCATCATATGACCATGCATGATTCTCGGCTGTATGTCACGTTGACGGCCGACCTACCTACATCGATTTATGACCAAGTCACATATATATAAAATCAAACTATCCCCTATTTTATAGTATAATAATTAATTAATATAATTAATATATTTTTTATTTCATGATTTCCAACCACATTTAGCGAGTGAATTGAACTAATCAATATCCTACGAGAATTGCATGTGTGTCACAGTGGGTAGCATCCACTCTTAACAAGAGGATTCAATTTTAATGCTTGATTTGAACTTGATAAGAACTTCAAGACTCTTATGCGCTCAAGCCAACCCTAAACCCAGTTGTACAAGTATATATTTTTAGCTTCGTATATAGGTATACATAATAAATATATGCATGCATATAATGAAGAACCAGGCCGTCTCAATAAGTTTGGGGCCTTGTGCGATATTTATCACAACTCACAAGCCTTAAAATAAGAGGAATTTTTTTAAAATATGGAGCGTTATAATACTCACTGTTCTATAATATTTTATAAAAACAATGTATGGTTTCGAACCCCAAAATCATTCATTTTCTCATGCAATATCAACCACTGATGATTTATACTCAATTAATAGTAGCATTTTTGTTAATATTTCACATAAATTAAAAGAAATTTCTAAGAAAAATGGGCCCTAGAGAAATTGGGCCCTCTGTGCCGTCGCCCGTGGAGCACATGCTACGGCCGGACTCTGGGGAGGAGAATGCATGAAGGTCACATGCTTAAACCCTGAAATGATAGACAGAGTTGAACCATACATTACATTAGTTACATAGCTTATACTATTGTATTATAATGCACCATTAAATGTTAACCTAACTCAATTTCATGTGCGTTTGACTGATTAATTATGGAACATGTTACCAAACCYCATTGCAACATTGCATGGTGTGTCTCCATTCATTTGTGTCGTTGAACCGAGAAATAGTCTATAACTGTAGGCTCAATAACAACCCCAGAAAAATATAATACGACCAGGCTAGCTAGGGTATAATTCACACTAGGCTAATTTAATTACCACCACAAATTATGTTGGTTTTCATTTATTACTAAAATACAACTAGCATCAACCAACTTGTACTCTTGTGGGGATAGACATACCGTTATACTCCCTTCGTTAAAAATGTATGTTATTACCAAAAAATTCAATTCAGGGCTCGTTTACATTAATTGTACTGAATTGAACTGAATTGAATGACGTTGAAGTGAACTGAATGGAGCTGAATTGAACTGAATTGAATTATTTAACTTAGGATTAATATTTTTAAATATTGATTAATGATATATATCTATGTACGATGATACTAGAAAAGAAGATATGGTTATTATACAACAACAAATTACTGATCAAATATGTGAGTCAATTCAAATGAGTAGCGAGGGACCAGAGGAATTTGATGAATCAGAAGAAGAATTCACTGATTATGAAAATTAATACTATTATCAATATCTATCTGTTATTATTTGCTAAACAATGTTATGACAACGAATGTACTACTAATTATTATGTGTACTATTATAATAATTATTATTATATAAATGGTTATTATAATAATAACTATTATTATTATTATCATCATAAACAATAATATTATCAATATTATAATAAACAACCTAACATTATTATTAACAAGTTAATTAGTAAGATAATTTAGTTGAACTGAARGAAGCTGAACTGAACTGAACTGAATTAAAATGAATTAAATAGAGCTGAACTGAACTGAATTGAAATTAAGTTGAAGTAACAGACCCTCAATTTCATTTCAGTTATTTTCATATGAAATAAATGGATCCTAAGTATGCTAATTACGGAATTTGTGATGTACGTAGAAAGTTAGAAACTTAGAATCCTATCACATAGGAGATTAATTTCTAATTACATAGACAAATAAACTATAGCTTGACACAGATGATTGATTGATTGGTAATATTGTCGAGGATTGATAAGTCAACACCGCATATTGTTTTATATCCCTCACTTATAGTCTTATACGTTACATGCAGAATATAGACAAATAGTCAAAAGYATATACGATATCTAGAACATGTAATTACTGTTTTACGTGATGTATTTACAACCCATAGTTATGACTATCAAAKATTAACGGTCTCACTTGTCTAATAGCAAAGTCAAGCAAAAATTGTTGAACCCATAAGAACAATACTATCTCCGTTTTTTTATGTTTCACCTGTAYCAAAAAACTCTCACATAAAAAGTACAAGTGGAAAATCTAAATAAAAAAAGGAGGTCGTATATGATATTGATTTACTATAAACACAAATCAGTTTGTGAAATGATTTGTGTCAAACGGGCTTGGGCCACGCCCGTCACGGGAAATGCAAATCCACTTCACAGGACCAAGGAGGTTCCACCTCAAAACTATATGTCAACTCACGAAAAATTAAAAGGGTTTATTGAAGGGTGATAAATCCAGAACCGTGATATGCTAGGATACATCAGCTATAAAATATTATATGTATTATAAACTTGCAGCTATTGTTGTTGATCCCGCAGAGCGATGTTTTTCTGTTTGGTCATGCCTCTGCTGCTAATYTGGGGGAAATGCTCAAAGTTCTCTATGACTTTGGGAGCTTATATGGTCTTCATGTTAGTGTCCAAAAGTCTTCAGTTATTTATCCATCCAAAATGTCCTTTCAGGTCAGACAAAATATTATGTCTTCCAGCCCAATTCCTTCTACTACAACCTTTGGGAAGTACTTAGGTGTATCCATCAAGCCCCATAGGCTTCGTATTGTTGATTACTTTGACCTGCTCAAAAAGACTACTGATAGGATTAGGGGCTGGCAATCTAAGCTGCTAAATCTCTCTGGCAGAACCACTCTCATTAAGTCTGTCCTCAACTCTTATCCTGTCTATGTAATGCAAACAACACTCCTGCCTTCTACCCTCCTCACCACCTTGRAAAAGCATTTTAAGAAATTCCTTTGGAATAAGGTCAACTCTTCCCATTACATCCCCAGAACCCCTTGGCATACCCTCACACAACCTCTTTCTTGTGGGGGGTTGGGGTTTCGACAACTTTCAAATTGGAACAAATGCTTTATGGCTAAGTTGGGTTGGCAATACCTCACCCAACCACACAAACTTTGGGTCAGAATTCTTAAAAGTAAATATGATCATCTTGATGACTTCTTTCAGGTACATAGAAAGCAATCTGATTCCTCTCTTTGGGTTGACATCTTAGCTGGTAGACAGATTCTTCAGTCTGGTCTCAAACGGTTGATTGGCAATGGGGAGGATACCCTTTTGTGGTACCACCATTGGGTTGGGGAATCTCCCCTATGTCATCAGCTGAATCGAGAGGTTCCCTGCCACATTACTCATTGGAAAGTTTCCTCCCTGATATCAAATGGTCAATGGGTCCTTGATCCAATTAAACATCTCCTTCCACCTCATTTTCTTCTGGAAATACAGAACATTCCCCTATCTTTCTCCAATTCAATCCCTGATAGTTACTACTGGACTCTTTCAAATAATGGCAACTTCACAATCAAAACTGCTTATTTCCAAAATAACTTACCCTCCACTTCCCCTCCTTCTATGTTAATCCCTTGGAAAAAGCTATGGCATATGAAGGCCCCTCACAAGTACAAGATGCTTTTGTGGAACTGCTTCAGGAAAATCCTGCCAGTTGCTTCTAACCTCCAATTGAAAATACCAAATTTTAGTCCAACTTGCTCCCGCTGCACCCTCTATGCTGAAACACACCTTCATCTATTCCGTGACTGTCCAGTTACTGGTGTATTATGGAATATGATTTTTGAGTCCCCTACTATCCCTAGTGCTTTTTCATTTTCTTCCTTCTGGAATTTGGGCTGGGATGATTGGATCCTTTATAATTTCTCTTACTCTTCTACTTGGAAACTGTTCTTCAGTGTTATTATATGGCACATTTGGAGGGCCAGGAACATGAGCGTCTTTGATCTCAAAATGGAGTTTGCTAATACAATTTTCCATCGTTTATTGAATGATTTTCATATTTGCTTCAAAATGTTTCAGGGAAGTGATTCAGCCACTCCAACTGCAGACAACCCTATCACTTGGAAGCCACCTGCGGAGGGTTATGTCAAGTTAAATGTCGATGCCTCTTGGGTGGGTGGTGGTGCTGCTGGTGGCGGTGGAGTTATCCGCAGACCTGATGYATGGTTCCTGGTTCGTGGGGTTCTCTCACAAGTTTCATGCAGTCACTTCCTTGGCTGCTGAGATCCTCMCTATCAGACGAGGTCTACTCCTAGCTCAACAGTATTCTTTCACCAATATTGAGCTGGAAACTGATGCTGAACAAGCCATCTCTCGCATTGACAGCGCTAGGGAGGACAGACACAGCCAGCTTGGTCCAGTCATTCATGACATCCTTCTCCTTCTTAATCGTGAATGGACAGTGGAGCTCACCCACACAAAGCGTGCTGGCAACAAGGTGGCTCACCATCTCGCTAACATTGGTGCAAAAATGCAGRAGTCCTTCAAGCTGCACTACACTCCACCTCCAAGCTACCTTGTCTTATATGAACCTGAAAAGGTCCCTGTTCCTATGGAGGAATAATCCACCTCGACAAACTTCTTCATGCAGACGGTTTTTGATGATAACAGTTYCCTGATGGCTTTTGTTAATCCTATGCTATGTCACTCTACCTTTTGGATACTTAATGTTTGCCCTTGGGCACTAACTGCTGGGCACCCTTTAGGCCCCTTTTGGAACATGYCTCTCACTGCCATTCCAGACCATTTTTGCTCCTGTGTAGGGTCTGGAGTGAGTTTATTTGGTTGTTCCATTGCCTGCACCATGGCCATGCCTTTCTTTGCAATGCTTTAAATAAATAAATCTCCGTTATGTGTTAAAAAATATTATAAACTTGTAGGTTAATAATTTATTGGTGACCTAACGTATCGGAGGGAGTAAAACATAAGTGTGCATGGGCATGGGCACATGTTTGATTCATGTGTTGTAGTTGGATAAAGCTTGTAGTGGCGTGATATATGGCGCTATCACTTGGGACAATGTCTGCCTAATACATGCTATACTACTAATCTACTATACTAGCAATCTAGCAATCTAGCATGCATGCATGATAATTCATATATAGAAGCTAAGCTCGAGGAGAATTTGGAGCCATTATGTCTCAGTGCACTGCAACTTAACACGTACTACTCAACATTTCGAAAAAGGGAAATAATAAATATATACAGTACTTCGTAATAGTAGCTTCACCTCTAAATTAAACACTAGGAGATGAGTTGACAATTCTTATAACCTCGATTTCAAGAAATATAAAGCTTCTGATTAATTCTATTATTCTAATAAGGTGTCGACTAGCATTAGGACTAGGTGATATGTTTCACCGTCTTACAACATGCATGGCAGCATGCATGGTGTTGTTATTTTTTTGGACTAAAATATTTACGTCTAAAGACTCCTTCATATGATGAGAGATCTATCATGCCAAAGGAGCCTTGTTTGTTAAGAATTAGGGCCTTAAGGATATATTCCGATGTAGATTTGAGTTTAGGGTAATGTTTATAGAGTTTTAACTTTACACTGATATGTGTATTTGGATAATTAGAGTTTGAATTGGAAGGTAGAGTTTGAAAAATGCTACTGTACCAAAGATAACATAAGCATGATTTTGGATCTTTTAATCAAGCTATTTCATTCATGTAAATGAAGTACCCCCTCTGTTACGTTTTATTGACAACTCTCGATATTATTTGAGAAAGGTAAAATATTCGAGTGTTTCCAATAACACATAACAGAGGGAGTAAATAAGTTGACTACAAAATTTAAACTACAAACGTAACAGAAGGCCCGTCCAAAAAGAGAGTACCATGAGGGCACTAATTTGGCGTAGAAACTCCAATTGAATTAGGTATTCATTGTATGTTTTTTTTTTTAAAAAAAAAGAAAATTAATTCTAATGTTGTAAAGTAAAATATAATGTGCTCGTCAAAAAAAAAAAAAAAACTTTAATGTGGAAGCTAATCTTCTATTTCGATATTTTTTTAATAATAGATTATTGAGGCGATTACTAGAGAACTCATATATATAGTCATATAGTCATATCCCATAATGGCGTGGAAAGTGAAGTGTTGAGGAGTGTGAATAATAGTATTACTTGTTGTAATCAACTTTTTAATGTGATTTTTGTATAAACTAATTAATCTTTTACGGAGTATCTAGAAGGGGGGTGTTCAATTTTGTCCATATTATTTATAGCATAATCAGCTAATCACGTGCAACGTTGCAAGTGTTCACTGTTAAGTGCACGTCAWACCATATTTTTGCCGTCCATTTTCTTGCGTGGCTCCACCACTCTTTTATCTTCTTCAACTTACAACGACGTGTGCAAAACGACGTTCGACCTAAACGATTAACTAAATTTCTAAGGAGTTACCACTTTTGCCTTCCTTTTTTAGCTTAATTTTATGCTGCTTTTATTCACTTCATTAAGGACCTAAACAATACGTTTCATTTCAGTTTAACTTTGCTCGATTCAATTTGGTTCATGTCTCACTCCATCTCTAATAATTCGGATCGATTCAGTATCATTATTCATTAGAGACACTTCCTTTTCCTTCAACGAATTTTCAAACATCTAGCTCACAAGTAAAGGTGGGCCTATGTCGTGTCGAGATGATCCCCTATGCCTTGTATAAACATCTAGCCGYCACATGCCTTGAATATAATTGTTTATATTTATAGATTTCTCTCTAGAAAGAGTATACTCATGTGCGGGTCAACCCACATACTCGTGTTAAGCCCATGTCAATTTTATAAAATTTTGTTCAAGATCCACCCATGGCCCGTAGGCATGCCTCTCGCGTGACTATCGACATGTTGTGTCAACACCAAGCGCATGCTGGACCGCACTCAACTTGGGTCTTGCCAAGTTAACCCTTGTAACGATCTGACCCATATCCAGCTCTACTCACAGGACCGAGTCTGAATTGACGTGAGCCACGTTGGGTCCCATGCGTACACATTTTTGAGTTCATATAACGGCCCATAAAATAAAAGTCATCACTAAAGTATATTAAATGAGTTCATAGAAAAACAATGCAAATTATGCAGCAATAAAGTTTTAGATGGAAAAAAAATAAAAATAAAAAAGGCAGTCACATAAAATTCAAAAGCATGCACATCAGACGTCGCTGTATTAGGTTGAATAACGACGATGTGAAATGGTTTTGGCATTGCTGCTGGCGTATGTAGTAGAGCTGTTAGCCTGATTATTATTATAGCAAATGGTTTTTAATTTAGTGATATTGTGATTATCCATATTATGCTAATAATGCTTACTTTTCATATGACGTATGCTAATTTTTAATTGAAAGGTTAATTTTATGGAGTACTACTTCATTATCTATTTCAGATAATTTCAACATAGACCATATATGACGTACATGACAATTAGTAATTACATTATTAGATAGTTTACGCTAAATAACATCATCAACAATTTACAATGATCGATAATGTTAATGAGATAGATTGCAGCTCTAATCTACCACGTTTTGATATGACTCCAAACACATTAATCGAAGAACAATGAAGTGTTATGATCTTGGCCTTCCTTAGTCATATAACTCTTACACCATGATAAGTTTATTGATTACTTTATATTGATGCAAATTTTCTTATATCATGTATTTGACGAAACACTATGTTTAGTTTTGCAGTGAGAAGACTTTCTAAACTCGTTTATCTTTCCTCTTTAAAAAACACATCACGATAAAGGCCTTTTAAGCGACGTCGAAGGGGTAAGTAGAAGCATCGTTTTTATTATGATAAACTAGCATAAGACCAATCGCACACCTTAATGTGCATTTATATAGTACTCATTTGTAATCGGCATTGCGATACACATCTATCATGCTATCTTTACAGAGTTTCACAATTAACGAATGTTCAATTTGTTTATCTTTTTTTGTGATATTATTTTTCTTCCGTCAACATCTTTTTTTCTTGCAAAGGTAACAATACATTAAAAGTAAAATTGGTCTCAATTCTCAACACTAATACTTGCTTAGGTGCGCATAGCACCTGATTCGCTAGTTGCTAAACACACACAAACCTGTGTTGGTATATGTATGCATGTCATTATTCACCAAAAAGGGTGATTTTTTTTTCCCTAAAAATTCTAATTAACCCAAAAAAATTCATATAATTTCAATCAATTTTCATTTTTTTAAAACATTATTGGTTTTCTGGTGAAAGAATGGTGAAACAGTAAAAAAAACGGTACACACTACACCAATACATTAGTTTGTTGTGTTTTAACAACAAGATTCAGAGTGCTAGACACACCAACCAATAGTTTAGAGTGTTGAGACATTTTTGCTAATTTAAAGACAAAGTCATTACAAGACTTTAAAGCCACAGGAAGGAAAAATAGATTGAAAGGCAAGATGCAAACATTAGTAAAACTAGCCTGCAACCACCGTCTAGAAGGTTCTACAAGTACTTAGCATCAAGCTCACAAAAGCAAAAAGACAAACTAACAAACCAGTTCTCAAAGCAATCATCTTATCATTACAACCACCATATTGAGTTAACATAAGAAAATCCGATGATAGATGATCTCGATCTATGCATGCTTTCATAGCCTGGTCAGAGAGGCAACTAGGCTTTATCCCAAACTTTGTTTTTTCTCTGCAACTAGGTTACATACAAAAGACCTGCAAAATAACGTGAAGAATTGTCTCCTAAAATCTACAATGAATCTGAAAAATGATATGTTGATTAAGTCAATATTCTGAGGATTAATATAATCCTAGTTTAGCCTCGATATATGCAACAGGAATGACTGTAAGAGCAATTGAAAATAAAGATGTCAATAGATTCAGGTATGCTGAAGACAAAGAGGCAAGTAATTTTTTGGATAATACAAGTCTCTACGAGAAATCCTTTGTATGTCTTTATCTCCTCACATAATTTGAGCTAAAAATAAGCTTGTGCTTAGGAACATTAAGTTTGTTTCCGCACCATTTTCTCCAAGGAAAGAAAAAGTTAGGCTTCGACAATGATATCCATATCATGGGCGGTTTAACCTTTCATCATTGTACCATACATCACAAGGTACTGTTTTTCATAATATCTTTAGTGAGCAAATTTGCTTCCAGTCCAGCTGCAGTTTCTGAGAAGTTTTAAACTTTTTCACTTAATTACTTTCCTTTTAAATGTATAGAATTCACTACTTAAGCCACAAGAATTTGTTTTTTGACTATATTTCATATATGCTTACAATTGGAACAACATTCATAAGCACATCATGAACACCTTAACTCACCTGACATTTTGGTCTGCACACAATGTCCGAGAATAGGAGAGGTTCTGCTAAGGATTGTCTGACATCCTAGAGAATTTCTACAGAACTCTCACGACACCCCTAATTACCTGATTTAGGTTTATAAAAATTAAGCCCAATAACTGTTGTACATGAGAGTACACATGATTTCATGCGGTTGTCGCTCTCCCAACATAACTATAGATCTGCTTCCCCAAAGTCTGATTTTATTCACCACATTGTTTATAAAAATCTGACAATCATCCACAGACAAACTCTTTGCACTAATTTTCATACCCAAATACGTACSTAAAAGGCAAGGAATCCTCCTTGAAACCAAAATCTAAAAGAACCTGCTTAACTTCAAGCTTTAGATTACAACACTAGAAGTTGGACTTCCCTGAATTAACCACAAAGCCAGAAGAAGYGGTATAAGTAGCTATGCATCTAAGCAACAATTGAATAGACACAATATCACCCTTACAAAATACAATGATATCATCAACAAAAATCAAGTCAGTGAGGTTGAGGCTTTGACATCTTGAATGAAACTTAAAGGAATGGAGATCAACAACCTTATCTAGGAGTCTAGAGAGATACTCCATCACAGAACAAACAGTAAAGGATCAGAGACATATGAGCTCCTTATTTAGGCCCTTGCTTGCCTTGAAASAAATCCTCTAACTCACCATTCATTGGGATAGAGAAGGAAGGAGTTCTCACACAAGCCATAAACATATTGATCAAATGAACAGGAAAACACAAAGCAAGAAGCATCTCTTCTAAGATATCCCAATTAATTTAGTCATTGACATTTTTAATGTCAATGTTGATAAGGCAACCGGGGGGAAGACTTCCTACCATATCTGTTGAGTCCTCTAGTTTAAGTTTTGAATGATGACAAATCACATTGAACTACATTATTGCATATATGTTATGTTTGTATGCAAAGGTTCCAAATTCCAAGTTCAATGGAAGTAAAACGAAGCTTGAGAAGCCAAGTCTTGAAGATTACATAAAGACTAAGATCAAAATTGTAATAGTTTTAGGTCTAGATTGCAATGTAAGTKATATATGGGTTTGATGCACTATAAAGATTGAAAACATGATAGATGAGCTAGTTGTGGATGACAAGAAACCTTGGTTACTTGTCATACACAACTACAAGTAAACATGGCTAACTAGAACAGTTTGGAAACAGTTCTGGACCAGTCTGTTAAGGTTTATTTCCTGCATCCATATTTTAGGAGAGACTCTTTCCGCGCAAAATTGTTTTGAAAATTAAACGGATGCATGRTACGTGTGTATGTGAGATAGTTGAATATGGTAACAGTATATTTGATATTATACTGATTATGTTTGATCTCAAATGAAATCAGTGAATATATTTTCTAAAACAATATTACCATAGAACTATGGAAARTATATTCTCATAATATCTTATACTTCTTGTCAAAGGCTTATTTAAGGATTCTCAAACACATATGTACGTTACCGCTTTTGCGCATATTTTGAATACTTTAAGTGAAAGCAATCATCATCTCTCTCGTGTCTAAACCTAAGTAAAACCCTAATATCACATTGTGCAAATTATACTCTCAATTCTAAGCAATTAGGTTGTTTTGTTTCTGAGAGAAAAATCATTGTAATTGAGCAACTTGTGAGTTCAAGTTGTTGGGGAAGTAAATCGGGGATTTTCTTCTTTTGAACTACTATAGTTAGTAGTTGGGTGAACATCCATAGTTGGGTGTTGGGGAATCGACTTGTGCATAGGTGCGTAGGTTGATTGAGTGCATGCATTCTTTTTGTWAGTCTGAGTTGATTAATAAATAGAGTAATGAGTGAGTGGAGGACGTAGACTAATTAGAAATCGAACCTCGTTAAATCCTTGTGTTAATTAATTGTTTTAATTTCCGTCGCATAATGAACTGTTTCGTAATTGTTTTCAGATAAATCRAAAAATTATAACACTCGGTTAACACTCAATTCACCCCCTTCTTGACTGTCACTTGCACTTCACGCTATCTTATTAATACTTTTTATAGCACTTTATTTTAAAGCGCTATAAATTACAACATATTATAGCGCATTTGTAAAAGCGCTATAGTTTAGGCGCTGTAATTGAGTAAATTTGGCATAGTGATTGCCAATATCCTCTAACAATATCTTGCAAGCTAAGATGCTAATATTATGAATGATTTGTCTCCTAACCACAAACCCAGTTTGATTAGGAGACATGACATCAGGCAAAACTTGCTTAATACTATTACAAAGAAGCTTAGTTATAGCCTTGTACACCACATTGCAACAAGCTATGGGCCTAAAGTCCATATAGTAAAAGGTTAATCTATTTTATGGATGAGAGAAAGGGAAGTGAAATTTACCTCTTTTAGCAACAATCAATTCTAAAAAAAATGAATAATAGCATCTGCAATTTCATCACCCACAACATCCCGGGTTTTCTTGATGAAAGCACTAAAGTATCCATCAGGGCCAGGGGTTTTAACAGAGGGAATAGAGAAAAGCACCTTCTTCACTTCTTCTTGCTCTATAGGAACAGAAAGAAGAGTAGGATCTTTAACACAAGGCCCGGTTTTCACAATGTCAGCTTGAATAGGTACTCTATTCTAAATGGCAATACCTAATAAAGCTTTATAAAATTGAAGGAAGGCAACAACAACAACCTCATCATGACCTTCACACAACTTGTCATGCATATCCCTTATTGACTAAATTCTCTTCCTATGCTTATAATTTTTCAGCATTCTTGGAAATAAGAAATATTCTCATTCCCAAGCTGAATCCAAGCAACTTTTCTCTTCTACTTTAAGAAGGAGGAATAAGCCTGCCTTTTAAAACCAAATTGAGCCAAAGTGTCACTCTCCTGCTTTTGTAATTCGACATTTGAAGGATCTTGATGAAGTTTGGTTTGAATATCATCAACTTCCATTTTAAGTTGAAAATATTACTTCTCCACATCAGAAAAATGCTCTCTATTCAACATAGTTCAGTGATTCTTAAGGACTTTGAGTTTATGAATCACATAGTACATCTTACAACCTTTAATCTGTCCATGCCAAACCTCTTGAAGACAAGGAATGAAGGAACAATGTAGACTCCACATCTCAAAGAATATGAAAGATTTTTTCTTGGGACTTCTATTTCGCTAAAAGAAAATCTATCCAGGACAATGATCCAACCAAGACTCCACCCCATAATAAACATAAGAAACGGGAAATTGAAGAATCCAGGCCTCATTGACAAGAGATCTAACTTGCTAAACACTTTGTCAGCAGGATCTTATTTATTCGTCCAAGTGTATTTACACCCAGAGATAGCTAAATCTGACAAGCCACTAAAGTGTGTACAATATCTGAATTTCTTGAACATAATACGACTCACTAGTCTACCAATTCTATCATCAAAATTAAGAGGACATTTGAAATCACCTATGACAATCTAAGGCTTGGATATTTTAGCACTGAGATGCTTAATGGCCTCCCAAAGATCCAATCTCTCTAAATGTTTATTAAATGCATAAACCACAGTGCATAAAAAGGTGGAATTCCAAAATGAATGAATTGAGAGTGCACCAACAGAATCTGGACATGGAAGAGATCATGATAAAGCTAAAGAAGAACAATCAATCCTTCCTTTCTTCACTAAAGAAAATTTGGAACATAGGCACCAACCTCTAAACATCATCTCATGAACACCAGCAAAGTTATGAGRCTTCAACTTGGTTTCCAACAAACCGCACAAAAAWTTTTTATTAGAAGCAATGTATGAGTTGACCACTCTTTGTTTATGAGGGAGATTTAACCCTCTAACATTCCAAACTAAAAGGTTATCCATGAGTACTAAGAGAATTTCTCTTAGAAGGGAGAYAGGAATAACCCCAACCGTGAATTCCTCATCCTCTAACTCTTGAGATCTGGCAAAGGAGTTACTAAGAGCTATATTAATACCGACATCTTTTTTGCCTGCGTTGGAGTTTTAAGAAATCCTTGAGTCATACTGAAACCCAATGGCCTTGCCATCTCCTCACCCTCTTGTGGCTTATCCATCATAGGTGGAATATCTACATTCTGAGCTGCCTTCASAGGCGTCACTACCTCCTGAATAGGCTCCCAGACTACTTTTGGTTTCCATATCATCTTGTTTACAACAATCTTACCTTTTTTTACCCCTTAAAAATCACCGAAAATATAGTAATTCACAATCTATTAAGGTTGTTTTTGGACGAGTAAATAAAATTTTGTGATTAAAGATAATTGTTATATGAAATTCTGATACTTAAAAAAGACATTAATTAATGATACATATTAAGAGTTTGTTCCATTCAACTTACTTATTTTTACTTATCTTAACTTATTTTTCATGTGTGAAGGGTGCAATATGGAGAGAGTATTGTTCCTGTTCAAGGAACTTACAAAGAGAAACAATAGAGAATTAGGGTGAAAATAATGACTGAGGATGACAGCTGTCATGTACGTGTCTTCCGTCAACGTCCTGAGAATGGACACTAGTCTCCTCCGGCTAACCTGCAAAACAAGCAAAGGTGACTAACTCGGGGGATCTCCGGGAAAAGCCCCTCCGCTGCTTAAGTCAGCAAGGAGACCTAAACTAAAGGTCGAGCAAGCTAGATATAGGCACTAGACTGTATTCGGTGTGTTCAGAATTAGATACCTGGAATGGGCTCACCAACTCCCCTTTTATAGGGTTAGGTGAGGAGGTTTCTAGCTCTTCCTTCAATGTGGGGACAAGGAAGTACAACATTTAATCAATGTGGGACAGAGGTACTGCATATGTCAGATTTCACCATCTGACACAGTACGAGCCTACCCTATTGGGGGTGCCTTTATCACGTGGGTATGTGGGGCCCATATATTTCCCTAGTGCTTAGGTGGGACCCATCAAATGTCACGTGGCGCCTGGTAATTGGGTAGGGACAARTATCATGCCCCAAATAGTGCTAGTTGGGCATGGAAGTACGTATTCCTTTATCTTTATTTACTTGCTACACTGTACTTTTCACAAAAATCAAGGAAATATGAGGGCCCCACTAAATAGTACATGAATGTCGAGATAAAAAAATATTTAATGGGTTACTTTATGGGGTTTGTGATAGGAAAAAAAATTWAAAAAAATGAGGGTACAATGGTAAAAAAATACTAAATGAGACCACACACCAAAATTCAAAATGTAGCAAGTAATTAGAGACAACCAAATAAGAAAAATATAGCAAGTAAAAAAAAAACGAAAGGAGTACTTTAGAGATTATTATATGTATCACTTAACTGCTGCAAGTTATGGGATTTCTACTCTATATCACACACTAAATATGGGGCATATGTAGGTTTGTAGATGGAGTAATTTGATTTGGAACATGTATGCTGCCCCAAAGCATAGGTTTATCTTATGGTTTATTTTTATGCAAAGATTGAATACTAAAGATAAAGGGTGTGTTCTTTTAACTTATTTGTACTTATATGAACTTATCTGAATTTATTGATACTTATTGCTACTTATCTGAACTTATTGATACTTATTAGAACTTATTTTGTAAGAGGGAAAAGTAATGATTATACTTATTAATACTTATCTTAACTTATCAGAACTTATTGATACTTATATGAACTTATCTTATTCAATATGTATTGAAAGTAAGTTGAAGAGAACAGACCCAAAGTGAGCTGACATGGATATTGCATATCGCAACAATAATGTTGTGTCTTATGTCAAAAAGCTCTGATCCTCAAGCTCATATGAGCACTTGTATAGTTGTATGTTCAATTGTTTTTACTAAATAACATGACTTCCTTAGATTAGATCAATAGATGGCTGAACATCCGGGTGTAGTTTACGTCAAAMCTTATTTCAATAAGTTTTGGTATATAAAATTAAGTTCATTTCAGTAGTAATAAGTTCAGTTCAATAAAAATAAGTTCAGTTCAGTAAAAAAAAGTTTAGTTCAATAAAAATAAGTCTAGTTAAGCAAAAATCAGTTAATGAGAAGAGAGCCTATGTATCTTATCCATATGTTTAGGAATGTGCAGAGAAATAGGATGTTAAATGCTTTTCTGAGGAAGGTTCCTCATGAAAAAAGGCAAAACATCTAACTGTTAGTTGTCTAACTTGTACTATTTGGAAACTGTTGTTTTGGGTAAAGTTAACTTTTTTTCCTATGCTCAGATATTTATATAAAAAAAACTCTTCTCTCTCATCTTCATTTCTACATACCTTTCTCTTTCTTATCTTCTTGAACTCAATCTTTTTCCTCATCACCATTAACATTTGCATCATTAATCTTCATTTCTAAAATGATTTTAGAATTAAGAAAATATGCATCAAGTTTGAAATTTGAAGATTAAAGTCGGAATTTGAAGAATAGAGACAAAGTGTGTTTTGTATTTTATATACCTCCCTCATATTTGCAAATTGAATTCATCACAATCATGGTTGAATTAGTTCTTGTTTTTCCTAATTCATCATTCTGATGAATTTGAATTTCATTATTGTGGACGGAATTGATGTTGCATGTGATTTACACAAACTTCTCGTGCTCAAGGTATCATCGTAGTACTTGAAATTTGCTCACTTGTTTCCCAACTTGGATGTACACATGAACACCAAGTTTTCATGTGTTCGTCGTTAAGTTCGTAAGTGTTCATCTAAATTATACAATATGTGCATCTTTTTATTTTTAGTGTTCATCTAGATCGTACAATGTGTACATACTTTTATTATTTTACTTTTTTTCGTGTTCATCCCAAATTCTCAATTATATAATGTGTATTTTTTAAGTACTCGTACAACTTATAAAAAGTGAGTGTATTTTTTTAATGTTCATCAAGACTATATTGGGTTTACACCTCAAATTATATTGACATACATCCAATAAATTTTTAAAAGCGTACATCTRAAAATATATCTACAAATATTATTAAAAGGTGTTCTAAATATCGTCATAGCGCCACGTGGTTCCTTTACTCAACGTACATGCGCCATGTGTTCCCTAAKCTTTCTCTAGAATTATGCCATGTATGYGACATGTCATTAGCTCCCCATCTTCATATGCCATGTCATCTAGCACCATGCAGGATTATAGTGTAGTTGCTCAATTAAAAAAATATGATTATTGATGTGGCACGGAAAATCCCTGCCCAGGTGTCTCCAAAATATTGGGTCAAAATGATCCACGTGGCAAACGCCATCGTATTTATTAATCCGAACCAAAACGGGACGGAGAACCGACGTTTCTACACTAAAACAGTAGTAAGGAACGCTCGGGAGCACGGATGGATGACAAGTGTCACCCATCCAAGTGATCCCTTGGTTTTTGAGGGATTCCCTATAAATACCCCAAAAACCAAGGAAAAACACACATTNGGTGTTTGGGTTGATGGTGTACAAGTGGAGGGAGGAAGATAGATATTTTCTGGTTTAATTATTGTTTAAGGGAGCTAATTTGGAGTGAGGTAATTGGGGAACTCCATTGGTGATGAGGTGGGGTTGAAGGTGATATTACGTAATGTGTTGTTGAGGAAGATGATGATTTATTTATTTATTCTTTTTCTTTTGAGAAAATAATATTCATTTTATTATAAGATATTTTAGGCCTTAAATCAAGCCTTATAATAACACGACTTAAATTTGTATAAAAATAATTTTGTAACTCTCGGAAAAATATAATTTGAAACGCTAATTAAAATCGATTATTAATTAGTTAAATTTGAAAACACGGGGTGTTACACATTAACTCATAGCATTTATTGTATACAAACTCCCAACTACTTTCTCTCTCTAGCTTGGCACTTTTATTCCCTAAACTCCATACTTACTTAAGCATCGGAGGGGAGATAATCCATATAGGATTATTCTCCTTTGTGCAGGTGTCAGGTGCTCAAGATTTCTCAGCCAGGAGGTCTAGGAAAGCAAAGGGCAAGTCTACGTGCAATAGAAGGTCAGCTCTCCCGAGGTAGCATTGACGGGAAGCCTCCACCCCTCTCTCAACCCATAAGCTAGGGAAATATTGTAGCCAGGCCACGTCATCAACCAATTTCTTTGCTACAACATTTGGCGCCGTCTGTGGGGAGGCAATCAGAAATGGCTTCAGGAGATGACCACGCACCACGTAGGACGACCACACCTCCTTCCTCTGAGAAGGAAAGTAATCCCAATGGCGAGACACTCGCCGATCTCTCCACTTTCCAGGTTAGCCTGGAGGACAACATTGACCTGTCGCTTCAGGACCTGGACAGTAGGTACGTTTCGCATGACATTCTTCAGAAGGAAATTTCCAAGGGGGTGGACGAGATTTGGACTCGTTTCAACCAGCAGGAAGAACTGAAGAGTAGACTAAACGCTCTCCAAGCGGAGAATGCCCGTCTGAAAGCTTTGCAGGCTGGCAAGTCTAAGGTGACTGGCAGTGAAGCTCCTGCYAAGTCTCAAGCAGTGGAGYACAACACTCCCATCATTCCAAAGCTCCGGACCATCAAGGTCAAAAATCCAACACCGCAAGGTAAACATGTTTCAACGGAACACATTCCCTTGGAACGAGATAAGGGCCAGGCTAGGAGATATCGTAGTACGCCAAAGCCTGCCAACACCACAACAACGGCCACCAGGGCAACTTCTGCCAGGGGTGGCCCATATAGGTTTGATGAAGCCTATGGAGAAGATGACGTCTCCTCCCATGAACAGCCAGAGGACGTCAGAGATCTCATCGAGAGGAGGAAGCAAGACCGCGAAGCTTCTTYCATGGATGCCCGGAAGATCATTGAGATCAAAAGGGAAGCTGGGATCTAACCTCTGGGCTCCTGGCCGACGTAATGCAAAGGAGTGGCCTGGCCGATGTACTTGAGCGGACCATGTGTTCTGAGGAGAACGATGGTAAGGGTTACGTTACACTACTGGCGATAGAACAGTCAAAGAGCGTTCTTCGTAATACCGAGTGGCTGCTTAAGCCTCTCAGTCTCTTCTTGTCCAGGTAGCCTGGGCATCCTGCGTTCTATTTCCCTTTTGATCCTCAATGATCTTCGGGCATCCATGAAAGAAGCTATCGCGGTCTTGCTTCCTCAGAGCCTCTCGATGAGATCTCTGACGTCCTCTGGCTGTTCATGGGAGGAACGTCATCTTCTCACATAGGCTTCCATCAAACCTTATATGCGCCACCCTGGCAGAAGTTCCCTGGTGGCCGTTGCTTGTGTGTTGGCGGCTTTGCGTACTACGATATCTCCTAGCCTGGCCCTTATCTCTGTTCCAACTGGGAATAATACGAAAAAAAACGTGTTCCGTTGAAAATGTTTACCTTGCCAGGTGTTGCGATTTTTGCCTTGTATGGTCCGGACCTTGCGAATGATGGGAGTGTTGTCACTGTCCAACTGCTTGAGACTAGCAGGAGCTTCCACTGCCTTCACCTTAGACTTGAGCCTGCAAAGCTTTCAGACGGGCATTCTCCGCTTGGAGAGCGTTTAGTCTACTCTTCAGTCTTCCTGCTGGTTGAAACGAGTCCAAAATCTCGTCCACCCCCTTGCTAAATTTCTTCTGAAGAATGTCATGCGACGTACTACTGTCCAGGTCCTGAAGCCGAGAGTCAATGTTGTTTCCTCCAGGCTAACCTGGAAAGTGCGAACGAGGTATCGGCGAGTGTCTCGCCATGCCGGATTACTTCTCCTTCTCAGAGGAGGGGTGTGAGTCGCTCTACGTGTGCTGTGCTCATCTCCGAAGCATTTCTGATTGCCTCCCCACAGACGGCGCCAAATGTTGTACAGTTAAGAAATGGTTGATTGACGTGGCCTGGCTACATAGTTTCCCTAGTTTCATGGTCGTTGAAAAGAGGGTGGAGCTTCCCGTCGATGCTACTCGTGAGAGCCTGACCTACTATTGCACGGTAGCTTGCTTTTCGCTTCTGACCTCCTGGCCTGAGAATCTAGCCCTGGCACCTGCACAAAGGAGAATAATCCTATTATGGATTTATTCCCCTCCGATGCTTAAGTAAGTATGAGTTTGGGAATTAAAAGTGCCAAGCTAGAGAGAGAAAGTATGTTTGGGAGTTTGTATACAATAAATGCTATGACGTTAATGTGTAAACCCCGGTTTTCAAAAATTAACTATTAATAATCGAATTTTAATTACGTTTCAATTTTATTTTTCCGAGAGTTAACAAAATTATTTTTATACAATTAAGTCGTGTTTATTATAGGCTTGATTTAAGGCCTAAAATATCTTATAATAAATGATATTATTTTCTCAAAGAAAAAGAATAAAATAAATATCATCTTCCTCAACAACACATTACGTAATATCACCTTCAACCCACCTCATCCCATATGAGTTCCCCAATTACCTCACTCCAAATTAGCCTCCCTTAAACAATAATTAAACCAGAAAATATCTATCTTCCTCCCTCCACCTTGTAGACATCAACGCCAACCCACCATCCACCATGCTTCTTCCTCCATTCATTCAACCTCCATGGTACCCAATCAAGCCCTTCAACCTCAAATTTTTAATTTATTTCACCAATAGTCATCTCATAATAGCTCTAATTCTTGCTGAATTCTTACTCCAAATCAGTCTTAATCTCATTCTAAACCCTTGTTTTGTTTCCATAAGAATCCCAAATCAATTTCATTCTTTTCTTCTTCTCTGTTTCGCCCACCTCCGGCGAACTCGTGATCCAGCTGCGCCGCCTGCCACCCTCCTCCTTCCACCTCCCTCTTCTCCTCGGCCCCACCGAGGCCAGACCGCCGCCCGCCACCTGCAGCGCATGTCGCTGTGTGCTTGGCGTGCTGCCGCGGGCTGCTGCTGCTGGTGGTTGCTGCCTCCTGCTGCCAGTGGGGTGCTGTCGTTATGCACCGCCGCCTTGCATCCTCCCCTCTCTCCTCCGCCTCTGTCTGCCGGTGTTGCCTGCCCGCTTTTCCTCCCTTCCTCTTGTTTCCTCCTGTTCTTGTTACATTTTCATAAGGTAGCGTGCTCTCTTCTAATTCTATTTGCCTTATGTGCTATATATACACCGCTACTTATTATTATAATTATATTATTATTATTATTATTATTATTATTATATTATTCATTATATATATTATTATTGTCTAGTTTATTATTATTATTTATTATTATGATTATTTTACTATTACCATTATGAATATTTGATACTACTATTATTTTGGCCCAAACTAGTATATTAATTTTGTCTAATATAAGCTTACAATTATATTGTACACTAATATTATTTACAAAGTTTATTAGTACTTTATAGTATAAAAAGGGGTTTTCAAAGGATGTTTATTTTTACCATAATAAAAGGGTATGATAATATTATGAGTTACCTTATTATCAATTATTAATGTTATAATATTTTAAAATCAAAGAAAAAGGATCCTCGGAGCTCGGAAAGAACCGATTCATCGAAGTAAGGGAGTGGATTGCTAACGTCGGATGAGGTGCAGGTAACATCTATTTGCATAGCACCCACGATCCCATTTGTAAATGTTTATGGAATTGCATTTATAGATTTTGGAAATGTTCTATGGTTCACAATCTGTTTATATGTTTATGATTTCTAATGGATGCATTGGATCTACTTATGATTGTTTGAAATGATGTAATAATGTTTTGATTATAAATAACGATTTCAATGAATGGGTTTTACGAAAGAATGTTGTCTAACGAAAGCTCTATAAACAAGCTTTTTATGATATTAAAATGATGATAAGTTCAAGCCTAATGTTAAAAGAAACGAAACATGATAAAAGAAAAGTGAAAGACATCAAAGGCATCCCTGGTCTGTGCAGATTTATGTTTACGATTATGTTTACACCCCAGCACCTTGACTCGTCGAGGCCAAACCGGTCTGTGTGGGTTTTATGTTATGCCCCAGGCACCTTGATTTATTAGGCCGGTCTGTGTGTTGGTTATGTCTATAATTGATGGTCGTGCACGCCACCTTAATGTCACGCTAAAGGACGTTTATGGTAGGAGACCGTCCTACATATGTTTATGCCTCGCCAGGCACCTTGATTTAATAAACGATATGAAAAATGGATTAATGATAATGGTTATAATCGAGCTTTATAATCATGTTTTAAATTGTTATAATCTTATTATTATATTATGTTATGATCAACTGTTATAATCTATATAATTTTATATTTATATTTTAAATCTTATTGATATTTCATGTTAATGTTATTAATCTCGATTATATTTATGAAATGATTTCGAAAGCGTTTTACCGATGCTAAAGATCTCCCCTTGTTTTCAAACTAAACGAATTGAAACGATTTACATTGTTAGGGTAGTATGTTACTGAGCCTCGGGCAAATCACGATGCTTGCTTTTGGGTTTTTGGTACTGAAGAGGACCAACGGCACGGTTTAGTGGTGAGGACGAACAAGTTAATTATGCTTTTCAGCTCCAATAAAGTAAATCTACTTAGATAAACGGTTTGTACTACAATCATTTAAGCTTTTAAAATACTATGACTTGAGTACCACGACTTTATCTATTTATCACAAGACTTATGTTTTATTATTTCAGAAATTGTTAATTTATTTATGAGCCTTGCGTTTCTCCACTGAGAAACGCGGCATGTTCCGGCTACCGAACTAATCCAGGATTTTCCGCTGCATAAGATTAGGTTAAATCAACTTAATAAAACGGTTTAAAAGTCGGGCGTGACAGAATGGTATCAGAGCGAGTTCTGCGACCGTGAAAATAAATCCTCGCCCGGGATTTGTATACTTATTTAGAATTTAGGTTAAAATGAACTATGATAGCGTAATAAAGGTTTAAGATGAAAATAAGTATAAAAAAAAAAAAAAAAAATTATTTAATGAGAAATTATATAATTAATTAAAGGTGGAGTGATAGGTACGGGAATGAGGACCTTATTATAGGAAGCTAATTAGGTTACTTGTTCTTGGATAAGTGCTTAGCCCCTTATACGAAGTATGTTATATGTAGAAAATGGCCTTCTGATCGGAGTATAATGCCTGACGGTACGAACTTCAACAACGTTAATGGCACGCTATGCCTGAAGCCGACCACTTGAGGAATGAGGCAAGAGCTTGAGAGTTACGAACGATCCATCTTTGGCGATATTCGTACGGAGAATAAACAACACCCAGTTGGAGATGATGAAGATGATGATGAATTTATGCAAGGCAATCGCAAAAGACCACCAATCTGAGGAAGAGGAATGCTCAAACATGTTCAAGAGATTTGCCTCCCATAACCACCCTACTTATGATGGAAAACCTGATCCAACTAGTTAGGAATGTCAGCGAATATGGAGAAATTATTCGATGCTTCGCAATGCCCAGATAAGCACAAGGTGAACTGCTGTCTTTTATCTAAAAGGGCAAGCAAACCTTTGGTGAAAAAGTGCAAAGGAAATGCAAAGTGAGCCCAACTTCGCGTTGCGGCTAAAACTGAAGCACGCTATGAGAAATCATTGTTACCCACCAATACTCTGCAATGCCAGATGGAATCGGCAGTTTGTGCCATCTAGACAAAGGAAAAATGTCTGTTCTGGAAGTATGCTGTGGAAGTTCAATGGAACTTTTCTCGAATTCGCCGACACCAGACGATGGTTGCCTATCTGATAGGCAAAGGATTGCAATCGCTTTGAAGGTGGTCTGTTAACCTTGATCTCCGTGAACGCCTATCTTCTATTTGAGCAACTCTTACAAGGTTTGTATGATAGGGCTATCAATGTGGAAAGGGATGCATGAAACTCCGAGAAGACATATCGGAATTCAAAGAGAAAGGGGAACGCTCCAAGGAGGAAAACTCAACCAAATGGTCCCTACAAAAAACCAAACACTGGGAATTATGGGGAAACAATCTAACACTACTTCAATAAATTCCACTAGTATGCAACAAGTGCAAGAAACTTGCCATCACGAAAGGGTGATGTCGTGTGGGTACTGAGCAATCTATCGATGTGGGAGCAAGGAACACCAAATCAGGAATTGCCCCAACCACCAAAGAATAACGGGAATGGACAAGTTGGTTTTCCTAACCCGTTCAATGGCCGGCAATGGTAACTTCAATCGTCATTCCTCCCGCAATCCATCCCATAATGGAAGGGATTCATGATGCAAAAGGTGAAGCCTGAGGGGAAAATACGACGTCATAACTGGTACTTTTCTAGTCTTATTCTACTCGCCCATATGTTTTGTTGACTCGGGTGCCCACACATTCTTTTGTCTCTTCATCATTTGCCTAAACGCCTAAATTTTGAAGCCATACTCTGATTTATAGCATGGTCTGAACTATACCTGTCCGGTGAATCATTTAGCTTTGCATATTATGTTTTATGAATTGGCCCAATCACCAATAGGAAGAAGTGAATTCCCTGTAACCATAATCAATTTGATTTAACTGACTTTGATGTGATTTTGGGATGATTGGTGGACTTTTAAGTTACCACGCTGAATAACTGCCATCCACGCTTCAGTAACCCTTAGAGGGTAGATGGCTAAAAGGTTTCTTATCGAAATAGGCGTAAGCTTAAACAAAAGTTAGATAAGTTGCCCCCCAACTATGAAAGCCCTAAGTTGCTTTAATACAGCTGTTATGGGTATCTTTGCAACATTTTGCGGGGCTACCAAAGAACCAACGTTGTCTGACATACCCATAGTGCATGAGTACCCGGATGTATTTCCTGAGGAGAATACCCGGAATGCCCCCTCAAAGGGAAATTAGATTTCAACCATTGATCTAGTCACAGGATCTGTTCCTGTCTCTTTAAGGCCCGCCCTATAGAATGCCCCGCGCAGAACTTCAAGAATTGCAAAGAAACAGTTAGTATGAACTATTAGAAAAAGGAGTACATTCATCGACCTCGTGTTGTCACCTTGGGGAGCACCTGTGTTGCTTTGTAAAAAAAAAAGATGGAAGTAAGGTTGGTATAGACTACCGAGAGGTGAATAAGATCACATTAGACATCGATTATCCCTTACCTCGCCATCGACGATTGTTTTGATCAGCCTGCTGAGCTGCCCAACCACTTTCTCAAAAATCGCCTGAGGTCAGGATACCATCAACTTCGCCATCAAACCTGAATACATTTCCTTATAACCGCTTTTAGGACTCGTTATGGGCATTATGGAGTTCTAGTGATGCCATTTGGTTTTAACCAACGCCCCTTGCGTTTCATGGGCACTTAATGAAACCGAATCTTCAAGCCTTTCTTGGATCCAATTTGTCGTAGTCTTCATTGCGGACATCTTGATTATACTCAAAAAAGCCCAAGTGAACATGAAGAACACTTGAGAAAACTCCTCGAATTCTAAGAAGAAACCAATTTTGTACGCCAAAGCTACAAAAGGCGAATTCTGCGTTTAAAAAGATCGTAGCGTTCTTAGGCACAAATTTCCGACCAAAGGGAGTTTCTGTGCGGACCCTCAAAAGGTTCAAAAGCTATTGTCGAGTGGCCAAGAACCTACCAATGTTCCAGAAGTAAGGAGTTCATGGGTTTAGCTTGTATTATAGAAGATCTGTGCAAGATTTCTCGAGGATAGCCTCAACCCCCCCCCAATCACCCGACTCGCTGAGAAGACCGCTAGTTTTCAGTGGATGAGCAATGCGACGTCAGCATTCCAAGAACCAAGAAGCGCTCTCACCACACACCCGGTCCTTACGCTCCCTTCTGGGACCGAAGGCCTAGTATGCTGTATAGTACGCTTCCAAACTTGTGGTTAGGATGCTGTTTTGATGCCAACACGGAAAGTCATTCTTATGCTTCCCGACAACTCACAGGTTCACGAGCCAGAACTTATACCCACCCATGAGCCTTGAACTAGCAGCTGTTGTTTTTGCCTTTTGAAAATTGGAAGACTACTTGTTATGGTGCTTCTCATCCCAAATTCACCGACCAACAAAAGCCTTTAAATTATATTTCACAACAAAAAGAACTCAACCTAAGACAACGAGGTGAGTTAGAACTTCTCAAAGACTATGACCTTGATAATCTTGTATCATCCTGGGCAAGGCTAATGTGTAGCCGATGCTTAAGCTAGAAAAACCTTCGCTGTCAACTCAATATCAAAACTGGCAGAGGTCATTTTTGTAATGATTTAAGAAGGAATGGAGTGACGTTGATACAAAAAGATGAAATGCATGTCTGAACATGATGGAAGTCAAGACCGAACTCTATTAGATGAAATCAAGGAAACCCAAGTAGGAGACTTAGAGTTGCAGGGGAGATACGAAAGGAGGCTGGAAAAAAGGGAAGGCCACCTGGGTTATTGTCCTAAGAAGATGCGTACCTTTCCGGTTCCAGGACGATTATGTGTCTCCGGAAAGAATGAGAGTTTGAGAGAGAATATTAGAGGAAGCTCACAACACTCCATACCTGTTTCATCCAGGAGGAAAACAAAATTATACAAGCGATTTAAAGCAATTTTGGTGGAAGTAATAATGAAACAAGAAACTGCGGAGTTTGCTTTCCAAATGTTTGACCTGCTCAAAGGATAAAAAAGTTGAGCCACAAAGACCGCAGGATTGCTTACCAACCCTTAGATGTACCGCTAGAGTGGAAATGGGACGCGATTGCCATGGCATCATCTCTGGCTTGCCCACCTTCTACAAGGGCTTATGAACAGTATCTGGGTAATCGTTGATCGACCATTACTAAGTCAGCCCAATTCCTAGCTGTCAAGACTAATTGGAAATTAGACAGTTAGCCCCAGAGGCTATATGGAACATGATAGTGCGTTTACATGGTGTGCCATAGCTCAATCGTTTCCTTTCGGATCTGTGACTCGAGATTCCAAGCAAATTCCTGCGAAGGAACATACAACATGCACTGGAACCGAGGCTTGACTTTTGAAGTACTGCTTTTCATCCAACCACCGATGGTCAGACAGAAAGAACCAATCAGATTTTGGAAGACATGCTCAGCGGCATGTGTCCAATCGATTTCCAAGGAAGCTTGGGGAAAAGTATCTACCAAGGTAGAGTTTTCTTTAATAATAGTTACCAATCAACTATCGGAATGGCCCCGTATGAAGTCTTTATGGAAGGATAGTGTCGAACACCCCTATGTTGGGTAGTGACGATCGAACGAAGCACGTTCATAGGACGCTGATTTGATTCAAGATGGCCCAACCGATAAGATCGTTTGATTCAGACAAGAATGAAAACTGCCCACAAAAGCAGACAAAAGCAGTTACGGGATCGAAGGAGACGACCCCTTAAATTCCAAATGGTGACACGTGTTTTTGAAGATTTCACCTACCAAGGAAGTAATGCGGTTTGGCCAGTCCGGAAAGCTATGTCCGAGGTATATTGGCCCTATAGAAAGGAACCTTAGAAAGGATAAATACGAAGTGGCTTATCGTCTAGCACTTACCAACAGATTGCGATAAGGTTCCACAATGTGTTCCACGTGTCAATGTTACGCAAGTATGTCCTGATCCAAGCCGTTATTAACCATGAACACCCGCAATTGCCCGAAACGATTTGACCTTACGAAGAAAAGCCAATTGAAATACTTGATCGAAGGGAAAAACAACTTCGAAATAAAGTTATTCGCATGGTAAAAGTGCTATGGCCAATCATACTTTCCTCAGAAGCTAACTTGGGAAGTTGAAAACCAAAATGTATACGAGATACCCTCCACCTCTTTTTCGATATGACATAGTGGTTATTTAGTAACTGTCATGAATGATGAAATCCTGCTTATGAATGATTATATGTTATGTATTGTCAATGCTTGCTGGATTTGAAACTAACTTGCGCATCTCTTCTTTGATGAATTGAAAGTTCTACCGAGTTCCAGTTCCGAGACAAACTTTTTCTAAGGAGTAAGGATTGTAACACCCCGTTTTTCAAATTTAACTAAATTAATAATTGATTTTAATTAGCGTTTCAAATTATTTTTTCACCGAGAGTTAACAAAATATTATTTTTATACAATTAAGTCGTGTTATTATTAAGCTGGATTTAAGGCCTAAATATCTCTATAATAAAAAATGAATATTTTTTCTCAAAAGAAAAAGACAATAAAAATATAAATCCATCACCTCCTCAACAACAATTACGTAATATCACCTTTCAACCCCACCTCATCACCCAATGTAGTTCCCCAATTACCTCACTCCAAATTAAGCCTCCCTTAAACAATAATTAAACCAGAAATATCTATCTTCCTCCCTCCACTTATACACCATCAACCCAAACACCATCACCATGCTTCTCCTCCATTCATTCAACCTCCATGGTTACTCCAATCAACCTTCAACCTCAAATTATTTATTCACCAAATTCAATCTTAAATAGTCTTAATTCTTGCTGAATTCTTCACTCCAAATCAGTCTAATCTCATTCTTAAACCCTTGTTTATGTTCTCATAAAATCCCAAATCAATTTCATTTCATTTTCTTCTGCTCTGTTCGCCCACCTCCGGCCCCGAACTCCGTGGCCAGCTGCCGCCGCTTGCCACCCTCCTCGTTCCACTCCCTTCTCCTCGGCCCACCGAGGCAGACCGCCGCCGCGCCACCATGCAGCGCTGTCCTGCTGCTGTTGCCTGCGTGCTGCCGCGGCGCCTGTGCTGCTGTGGTTGCCTGCGCCTCCTGCTGCCGTCGGGTGGGCTGTGTGTTTGCACCGCCGCTGCACTCCTCCCCCACTCTCTCCTCCGCCTCTGTCTTGCCGTGTGCTGCCCCGGCTTTCCTCCCTCCTCTGTTTTCTCTGTTCTGTACTTCATAAGGTAGCGTGCTTACTGCTTTCTAATTCTATTCTGCCTTATTGTATATATACACCTGTACTTCCCATTATTATAATTATTATTATGATTATATTATATATTTATTATTATTATTATTATATTATATTTCTGTTATTATTATTATTATTATATATTATGCTTATATATTACTATTACCATTATGAATTTGATACTACTATTTTTATTGCACTAGTATTATTATTTATACTAATATAAGCTACAATATATATATTGTTATCACTAATATTATTTACAATTATTAGTATTCTTTATAAGTATAAAAAAGGGGTTTTCAAAGTGATTTTATTCTTACATAAAAAAGGGTATGCTAATATTATGAGTTACATTATTAATCAAGTTATTAATGTTTATATATTTAAATCAAAGAAAAAGCGATCCTCGGAGCTCGGGAAGGAACGATTCATCGCAAAGCTAAGGGAGTGGATTGCTAACGTCGGATTGAGGTAACATCTATTGCTAGCACCACATCCCATTTGCTAAAATGTTTATGGAATGATTATATAAATTTGGAAATGTTCTATGGAATTCACAATCTTTCATATGCTATGATTTCTAATTGTATCTGCTGGATCTACTTATGATTGATTTGAAAAATGATTATATGTTTGATTATAATAACGAGTTCAAGAATGGTTTTACGAAAGCAATGATTGTCTTAACGAAGCCTCTATGCAACCAAGCTTTATGCATATTAAAATGATGATAAGTTCATGCCTAATGTTTAAAATAAACGAAACATGATTAAAAAGAAAAGTGAAAGACATCAAGGCCCACGGTCTGTGCCGATTTATGTTTAACGATTTATGTTTACACCCCAGGCACCTTGACTCTCGAAGGCCCGCGTGTGGGTTTTATGTTATGCCCCAGGCACCTTGATTTATTAGGGCCGGTCGTGTGGTTATGTTATAATGATGGTCGTGCACGCACCCTTAATGTCACGTCTAAGGACGTTTATGCGTAGGAGACGTCCTACATATGTTATGCGCGCAGACACCTTGATATTAATAAACGAATTGAAAAGATAATGAGAATGGTTATAATGAGGTTTATAATCATGTTTTAAATGTGTATAATTATATATTTTATATTAATGTTTATTGATCAATGTTTATTATCATATATAATGTTTATATTTATCATTATAATCTTTATATTCATTTTTAATGTATATAATCTCGATTATATTTTATGAAATGATTTCGAAAGGGTTTTACTCGATGCTAAATCTCCCCTTGTTTTCAAACTAAACGAATTGAAACGAATTTACATTGTTAGGGTTAGTATGTTTACTGAGCCTCGGCTCACGATGTTGCTTTTGGTTACGGTACTGAAAGAGGACAACGGGACGGTTTAAGTGCGTCGAGGACGAACAAGTTAGGATTATGCTTTTTAGCTCCAATAAAGTAAACCACTTAAGATAACGGTTTGTACTAAACTGTTAAGCTTTTAAAATTACTATGACTTGTACCCACGGACTTTTTATCTAATTTTATCACAAGACTTATGTTTTATTATATTTCAGAAATTTTAATTTATTTATGAGCCTTGCGTTTCTCCACTGAGAAACGCAGCATGTTCCGCTCCGACTAATCTAGGATTTCCGGCTAGACTTAGGTTAAATCACTTAATAAACGGTTTTTAAAATCGGGGCGTGACAGAATGTGTGTTTTCCTTGCGTTTTTTGGTTGGTATTATTTAGGGAATCCCTCAAAAACCAAGGATCACTTGGATGGTGACACTTGTCATCCATCCTGTGCTCCCAGCGTTCCTACTACTGTTTTAGTAGAAAACGTCGTCTCCGTCACCGGTTTTGGTTCGTATTAATTAAATACGATGCGTTTGCCACGGTGGATCATTTGACCCATATTTTGGGACACCTGGCAGGATTTTCCGTGCCACCTCATAATCATATTTTTTTAATTGAGCAACTACACTATAATCTGCATGGTGCCTAGATGACATGGCATATGAAGATGCGGGACGCTAATGACATGTCACATTACATGCCATAATTCTAGAGAAAGATTAGGGAACACATGGCGCATGTACGTTGAGTAAAGGAACCACGTGGCCGCTCTACGATATTCTAGAACACCCTTTTAATAATATTTGTAGATATATTTTTAATGTACGCCTTTTAAAAATTTATTGAATGTATGTCAATATAATTTGAGGTGTAAACCCAATATAGTCTTGAAATGAACATTAAAAAAATACACTCACTTTTTATAAGTTGTACCGAGAGTACTTAAAAAAATACACATTTAGTATAATGAAGGAATTTGGGACAAATGAACACGAAAAAAAGTAAAAATAAAAGTTATGTACAATTGTACGATCTAGATGAACACTAAAAATAAAAAAAAAGAGCCACATATTGCTATAATTTAGATGAACACTTAACGAATCTTAACGACGAACACATGAAAACTTCGGTGCTTCATGTGTACATCCAAGTTGGGAAACAAGTGAGCCAATTTCAAGTACTACGATGATAACCTTGAGCACGAGAAGTTTGTGCTAAAATCACATGCAACTTCAATCGTCCACAATAATGATAATTCAAATTCATCAGAATGAGTGAATTAGGAAAAACAAGAACTAATTCACCAGAATTGTGATGAAATTCAATTTGCAAATATGAGGGAGGGTATATAAATACAAAACACACTTTGTCTCATATTCTTCATAATTCCGACTTAATCTTCAAATTTCAAACTTTGATGCAGTATTTTCATTAATTCTAAAATCATTTTAGAAATGAAGATTAATGATGCAATGTAATGGTGATGAGCGAAAAAGATTGAGCTTCAAGAAGATAAGAAAGAGAAAGGTATGTGGAAATGCAAGAGAGGAGAGAGTTTTTATATAAATATCTGAGCATAGGAAAAAAGTTAACTTTACCAAAACACAGTTCCAAATAGTACAAAGTTAGACAACTAACAGTTTAGATGTTTTGCCTTTTTCATGAGGAACCTTCCTCAGAAAAGGCATTTAACATCTATTTCTCCTGCCACATCCTAAACATATGAGATAAGATACATAGGCTCTCTTCTATTAACTGATTTTTGCCTTAACTAGACTTATTTTTATTGAACTAAACTTTTTTTACTGAAGCTAACTTATTTTTATTGAACTGAACTTATTACTACTGAAATGAAACTCTGAATTTTAGTGATACCAAAACTTACTTGAATAAGTTTTGACGTACAACTACACCCGGATGTTCAGCCATCTATGATCTAATCTAAGGAAAGTCATGTTATTTAGCTAAAAACAATTGAACATACAACTATCAAAGTGCTCATATAGAGCTTTGAGGATCAGAGCTTTTTTGACATAAGACACAACATATTGTTGCCGATATGCAATATCCATGTCAGCTACTTTGGCGTCTGTTCTCTTCAAACTTACTTTCAATATCAGATTGAATAAGATAAGTTCATATAAGTATCAATAAGTTTCTTGATAAGTTAAAACGATAAGCTATTAATAAGTATAATCATTACTTTTCCCTCTACAAAATTAAGTTCTTAATAAGTTCAATAAGTTCAGATAAGCTAGCAATAAGTAACAATAAATTCAGATAAGTTCATATAAGTACAAATAACGCTTAAAAGAACACACCCCTTTATCTTTTTTTTTTTTTTTTTTTTTTAATTAATTTTATATTTTTAGTAAAATTCAATTTTGCATAAAAATAAACCATAAGATAAACCTATGCTTTGGCACTATACATGTTCCAAATCTAAATTTACTCCATCTAACAAACCTACATATGCCCATATTTAGTTGTGTGATATGTAGAGTAGAAATCCATAACTTGCAGCAGTTAAGTGATACATATAATAATCTCTAAGTACTCCTTTCGTTTTTACTTTGCCTTATATTTCTTATTTGGTTGTCTCTAATTACTTGCTACATTTTGAATTTTTGGTGTGTGGTCTCTTTGTATTTTTTTACCATTGTTACCCTCATTTTTTTTAAATTTTTTTTCCATTATCACAAACCATAATAAACTCCCATTAAATATTTTTTCATCTCGACATTCATGTACGTATTTAGTGGGCCCTCATATTTCCTTGATTTTGTGAAAATACAGTGTAGCAATAAATAAAGATAAGGATACGTACTTCCATGCCCAACTAGCACTATTTGGCGGCCATATACTTGTCCCTACCCCCCCCCCCCCCCCCTCCCCCCCCCCCCACAATTACCAGGCCGCCACGTGACATTGATGCGGTCCACCTAAGCCTAGGCCGATATTATGGGCCCACATATCTCTCTCTTT